>JAQZBX010068727.1:0-15701 GCA_029593785.1 Cabassous unicinctus | reverse complement strand
GAAAGTCTATTTTATCTGATATTTGTATAGCAACCCAGCTCTCTTTTGTTTACTACTTGTGTGGTGTGTTTTTTCCATCCTATCACTTTCAACCTAATTGTATCTTTCACTATAACTTATTTGTATTTAATGTGAGTTTCTTGCAGGCAGCCTATAGTTAGATCATGCTTTTTTATCCATTTTGTCAATGTCTGCCTTTTGATTAGAGCGTTTAATCCATTTACATTTAAAGTAACTATTTCTAATGCAGTACTTCCTTTTGCCATTTTTCTATTTAGCCTTTGTATGTCTTACACCTTTTTACCCAACAATTCTTCACTTAATGCCTATGTGGCAGTTTGAGATTACTTTTGAGTCCCCAAAAGAGAGATTATTATTATAAACTAATCTCTTCCTCTGGGTGTGATACCCTTTGATTGTATTAGATTCAGGTAAGATATCTTTGATTAAATTATGCTAAGGTTAGGGCTTTGATTTGACCACCTCAGTAAGGTATGACACTGGTTGAGTCCCAGTCCCCTTGGTGGGCTGATTTAAATGAACACTCACTCACTCACAATGACAAAAGCCCAGAGAGAGAGCTCTACCAATGCCAGAGGAGAGAAGGCCCAAACAGCTAAAGCCTGGGAAGGGGTGAACCATTCACCTGATAGTTTTTAGCTGAGGACCTGAGAAATCCTACAATGAAATGATACCTATGTCAGACTGATAGCAGGAAGCCCTGATTGAAGAGTCCTGTGCCAGCCTACAGTGAGATCAGAAGAAGCTGGGCCAACAGAACCTTCAGAGGAAGAAGGAAGGAGAGACCAGGCAGACATCACCTGCCATCTTCCTTCAATACATGGAAACAGACTTTGGTGAGAAAGCAGCCTTGAGTTGGACTCTTTAGGGCCTTGTAACTATAAACTTTATAATCTAAATGGGACTCTCTTGTATGTAACACATTGCTGTTCTGTTGCAGGTTTCAGAACACCCTTCTTGTCCATTTTGTTTGATAGTGTGATCAATATATGATGTTGTAGCAGTTTTATATTATATATGAATTTCAAAAAGAGATAGAGATTATGTTTGTAAACTGTTATATTCCTCTTTGCATGATACCCTTTGATTCATTTAAATTCAAAGTCTTTACCTTTACCTGATTAAATCAAGATTAGGGCTTTGATTTGGCCATGTCATTTGGGTTTGCAGTTTTGAGCCCCTGCCCCCTTCCTGGGTTATATAAATGGACATTCAATCAAGGAGAAACACAGAAGTACAAACAAAGAAGAAGAAACACACAGAGGCATAGAGAGAAATCCACAGACATGGAAGAGGAATGAACTTTGATCCTGTGGCCTGGGGAAGAGAGATGAGTCATTTGCCTAATAGTCTACAGCTGACATTGTGAAAAGACTGGAGCAGCTGATCCTGGAAAGAAACAAACCCTCCAGCCTTCAGCAGAGATCAGAAGAAGCTGGTCCCAAGGAGCCATAAGAGGAAATAGGAAGGCTGAACTCTCATAGATGTCACCCACCATTTTGCTTCAACATGTGGCAACAGCATTTGGTAAGGAAGTAAACTTGAGTTGGACTCTTTAAGGCCTTGTAACTGTAAGCTTTTATCCCACATAAACACCCTTTATAAAAGCCAACAGATTTCTGGTACTTTGCATCAGCACCTCTTTGGCTGACTAATACAGATGTGGTGAGTTTTTCTTCATGTTTACCCTGTTGCGCATTCTCTAGGTTCCTTGGATGTGCATATTCACATCTTTTACTAAGTTTGGGAAATTCTCTGACATTATTTCTTTGACTATTCCTTCTGCCCCTTTCTCTCTTTCTTCTCTTTCTGGGACTCCCATATTACATATATTGGTATGCTTGATGGTTTCTCAGAGGTGTCTTAGATATTTTCATGTTTTATAATTCTTTTTCTTTCTGCTTCTCAGACTGATTCATTTCAAGTGTCTTTTCTTTGTGTTTTCTGATTCTTTCTTCTGCCGCCTACAATCTGCTGTTGAATCCCTCCTGGGAATTTTTCATTTAAATTATAGTGGTCTTCAACTCCAGTAGTTCTGTTTGGTTTCTTTAAGAAATGTCCATCCATTTGCTAAGATTCTTATATTGTTTAATCACTATTTTCCTGATATCTTTTATTCTTTTTCTGCCTTTCCCTTCATATCCTTGAACATTTTTTAGATCATTTTAAAAGACTTTGCTCTGTCATCATTCTTGTGTGCTTAATTGGTGTTTTCTAGATTTTTATCTTTTTCCATCTTTGGGTCATCAAATGGACCATCATTTCCTGCTTGTTTGTCTTGTACTCTTTTGATGCACACTGTACATTTCCATATTTTAAAATGTTTACTCTGGCAATTATACCCTGAGATGTTAGGTTTTTTTTTTTCAATTTTGTAACCAGCTGTTGATAAGACAGATTTTCTTTAGCTTCTGTCCTCCTCTCAGGAAGTATGTCCAAGGTGAATGCAGTGTAAATAGTTTTCCTTGTCTTATCTTTCTGGCCTCTGTTTTGTACTAGGCTTTTGCTTCTTAGTTGTTTTGGTGTTCCCCTGTTTACAGGATTTATTTATCTCCTCTTTTTTTCAGGAGACAGACCTTCCTCTTCCAGGTGTTTGAATCTGGGAAGCCTTTGTCCCAGACTCTCTGATACCATAAATTTTAAAATCTTTTTGTTGTTTCAAGCTGCTTTTGCATGGAGGGCAAATTCTGGAGGGAGGGGAATGCCAGAGAGGACTTTCCTGAGTCTGTCTTTCCCAGCATAGTCAGGGCCAGGGAGCCATAAATGGGTACAAACTGGCTCCAAGGTGCCCAGGGGAAGGGGTCAAGAGGAATAGCTTCTTTCATGGCTCCCCAGTGCTGAACTCTTTTACCCTTCCAAGTAAATGGAGCCCTTCAACTAAGTGCCTCATAGCCCTGAGGAAGCACTGTGTCTTTAATCTCCTCCACCGTGGCCTTTGTCCAGGGCAGGTTGAAACAATGGTTGCCCTCAGAGCTGGGACTCCAGTGATCTGAAGTTGCTACTCCAATGCCATTACTAGTGACTGCATTTGCCCCCCTCTAGCCTTGAGGAAGATCATCTTTACTTCCCTTTTTGTCACCAGCAAGCTGGCCAGGGACTGGACCTCATGGTGGCCTATTGTGAGAGTAGGGAGTGGGCACTAGTAGCCACTGTGCAGAGAGAGCAATTTACTCTTATTGGCCATAATTTTTCAGCTTTTCCTTCTTTTCTTTCTTGATTCTGTACAGTTTTATTTTGGCCTCTGGAGTTTCAAAATATTTATAACAGTTGTTTCAGGCAGTTCTTGCCAGTTATATAGTTGTTCTGTGAGGAGCACGGAATCCTGGAGCTCCCTACTCCACCATCTTCCTAGTGACTCTTATCTTAATGCTACATTTTGAATAAAAATTTAAAGAGGGCAGCATAAAACCCACAGAATGTTTTACTTCCATCATTTACTTAAGCGTATAAAGGCCTTATAAAACTGTTATAAAAAATAATCATCAATTTCATAATTTATTTTTCTGAAATCACAAAAAATAAAGTAATGGTTACAATCAGGATCAAATTAAAACATTCTATTTGCAAATTTATTGTTCAGCAATATCTGTAAAATGTTTCCAAATTCTGTACATTCTGGTTTTATTTTTTCAGAGTATCTTCTACATTTCAACATATGCCTGATTAAATGACTTAAAGGATATTGGGTCTTATTTGTTTTCCAGTGAAATAAATGCACCTATAGGTAATATTTAAATGAGTGGGTATGGCTGTGTTCCAATAATAGATTATTTATTAAAACAGGCACATTTATATGTCCTAAATATTTGTCTTAATTCTTCAGCCCCCTCAGTGTGTTATCATAAAGATGGCCATTAATGATTAATCAAAGTTTATTTTTAATCAGGAAAAAGAGTTTATTGAAAGTCTGTAGCAATTCTGTTTGTGTTTATCATGCCCTATACAATCATTGTGTTTTTACATGCAAAAATGTAATTAAAACTTGAAATATATATTTAGTTAAATTTTATAATTAAATTATGACAGGTAATATTTCAGAATTAGATTAGCAAAATAATGGAGTTTACTATATGTTGCTATATGTTTACTATGTTTCTCACCAGCAAAATAAGGGATTTTACTATGTTTGTCATGGATACTGATACTTTCTATCAAGTATCCATGACAAACTCTAAAATTTGAGTAAAATTTTGCAGAAAATTTGAGTAAAATTTTCTAGTCTAAAACTTGGACCTAATAAACACATGGTTATAAACAATTTCCCAGATGCTGGGAAAATAGTTTTAAAATATTTTATCTGTCATTTTATACAAAAAAGCAATTTCTAAAGGTAGTTATTTTAATGAAGAGTTTAACTTGTTTCCATCTAATATGTTCTACCATGACATAAAATTAGATTTGAATGCTAAAGTTTCTTTGAGTGCAGTTAAACAAAGGTGTATCTATCTTTTCCCTTTCAACTGCCATTCATCCTCATGTAATACTCTTTACATCTGAAGTATATTTACAAAATATTTTTAAATTAATTGTCAGACATATAAGTCAATTCCATATTTAATGCATTGCATATATTTTGAAGGCTTTAGTCATGGAAATTCCTATTTATTTAACCTTTTATCTTCTGCTTCTATAATATGTTCACTTAGACTCTTTCAGAAGGCTTAAACAGAATGTCTCAACAGGTGGTAAATCTATGAATGTGTCATTTCTGGTTTTGTTTATATGATTTATATCATCTCTTTCTAAGACACCGAGAATTTTAACCCTGTAAGTATAACTTGTACTGCATATTATTTCATTCTAAAATATAGACAAAACAAAAAACAAACAAAAAAATTCAAATATACTCTTTATTTGAAAAATGTCAATGCCTTTTTTTAAGTCACCATAAACTTGTTCCAGTCAAAATAACAAACAACAAATGGTACAATCATCCACAAAAAAGAAAAATATTGAAGTCATCCCATATAGGACAAAATAAGTATATTTAAAATGTTTAAAGAAAAGGAAAAGGGGAAATAACAGAACTACTCCAAAGACCAGGAAATTTTGTATGAGAACTAAAGACTTCTGGGAATGAAAACAGAAAACAAAAACACAAACCCTACAGTTAAAATCATAGCAGAAGACTTAAAAATAGATAATGTACAGAGAAAACAGAGAATTAGTGAACTGCAGAATAAATTTAAAGAAAGTGTCCAGAAATCATCACAGAGAGGCAAAGAGATAGAAAACATGAAATTGACATGGAGAAGAGTTGAGAGATGGAAAAACAAGAATCCAATTGGATTTCTTGAAGAAGAGAATAGAGAGAAAGGAGGAGATGATATATTCAAAGTAATAGCTGAGAACTTTCCAGAATTCATGCAAGGCACCAATTCTCAGATTCAGGAAGCTCGATGAATCTCAACAGGATAATTAAAGAAATCCACAGCTAGACATATGACTATAGATGTACAGCGATATTTGATTGTAGAACATCAGAGATAAAGATCTTAACATAACCTATGAGAGAAAACAGTGTAACGACAAAGGCGTAATGATCAGACTGACAACTATAATCTCAGAAGCAACAATGGAAACAAAGACAATAGAATATCATTAAATACTGAGAGGAAATAACTGTCAGCCTAGAATTGTATACCCAGATAATTTTCAGGGATAATGAAACATTAAACCTGTAGGTAAATCTAAACAAATATCGGCTGCTTAAAATAATTATTTGTATAGTTAAACAAAGACAAAGCTGAATTTCTAGACAATAATTTCTAAGTTGAGAAGGGGAAACAGACTTTGTTCAAAGTTCTTGTATTGTTTAGGAAGAGGATAAAGATATTAACTTTAGACTTTGTGGCTATGCAAGTATTTCATTGGTAAACACTAAAAGATACAAATTTAGTGTTTACCTTCCAAACTAGCAGAGGAAAAGTAAATGGAAAAACAAAGCAAAACAATTATTCTGAAAAAAGGCAAGAAAGCAAGAGAAGCAAGGAATCAGAAAAGGTGAGACAGGAAGCACAAAATAAAGTAGTAGAAATAAATCCTAATATATCAGTAATAGGCATTAAACTCTTTAGTTAAATATAATCAGATGGAAAGAAACAGAAATCTTGTTACTGCTTTCAAGAGGCATGCCTAAAACATAAGGAAAGATCCAACAAAAGGATAAAAAAAAGTGCCATACACATATTGACCAGGTGGTGAGCCCTATACAAATATAAAAGATCATAGACTTTAAAGCAACATATAATAAATAAAAACATCACTAGAAATAGAGGCTACCACTATAAATATAAGATTTAATTATCCAGGAAGATAATTCTAAAATAGCATGTACCTAATAACAAAGATTCAAAACACAAAAAGCAAAACCTAACAGAATTACAGAGAAAAATGAACAAATCCACTAGACTGCAAAATTTCAATACATCTTAAAATCTGAGAGATCAAAAAAAAGGGTAAACAACAGTAAAACAGACAATTTGAATGACACATTTAACAAGTTTTGTCTGATGGACAAAAAACTGAAAAATTAACATACTTTTAAAATACAATCATGAAACACCAAACTGACCATTTTGTAGGTCATAAAGCAAATCTCAAGAAATTCCAACCTAGCAATCTTATATGGATCTCATTCTCAGACCACAATCCAAATAAAGCAGAAATCAGTAATAAGAACATAATTTAAAAATCTATGCATTTAGAAGAGAAGAAAGAAACCCCACATGAGTCAAAAACAGAAATAATAATGAAAAATAGAAAATACTTAAAACTTAAAAACACTTAACATACTTCTATAGTACTTTAAAATTATAAAACACCATCTTATTTCATCATTACATAATCCTGTGAGCTACACAGAATTCACACTTTCTGTGCTTAACAGCATAAACACAGCAGAAATTTAAATTATGTTATTATTAAAGTTAATTTTTGCATATAAATACATATTTTTAAAATTTGGAAGGTGGAAAATAGAATTGAAAGTGTTCACCACTAGAAAATATCAAAAGGAACATGAATGACTCTTTTAGAAGCTATGTTAAATAGCTAAGAAAGCTAAAATGAAAGAATTTAGTATCTTAATCTTTAAAACTCAGAAAGCCCATCAATTCATTTCAGTTTAGGATGCTCCTTAGATATGCATATAATATATACAAAATTATAAGTTCAAGTTTTTATTATTTATATGAGATGAACAAAAGCAATCAGAAATCTTTGCTGCCCAAGTTAGGCAATCTCGAATTAGACTACAGTACTGCTCAAGTACAAAGTCCTGATTTCTTGGTTCCAGAATCTGTCCAGTGGTGTGCTGGCAATTAAGAGGGTTTTGAAAACTGCTTATGATATGAACGGAATTTTCATTTAAGGTCCCACTCCCTTTTCATGTGTGGGATATTTTTGGAAGTTTTTTTTTTTTTCCCTCTCTCTTCCAACCACTGAAAGAGAATTAAGAAAATTCCAACATGCATTAGTGTCAGAAAGTGCTTTTTTAGACCAGGTACCAGTAGATAATTGATGAACCTGTCAAGCCTACAGTAGCAGATAGAGAAAGTTGGCAGAACTTTCAGTGTTATTGAAAGAAATCTCAAATACTTATTTCATCTCCTCTATTAACTTTAATCACATTTTCAACATGCAGCCAAGAATGAAGCTTTGACAGCAAGCCATAAATTTACACAGGCAAGCATTGTCAATTTTATGCAGTTGCAACACTGGGATAACACAAGAGAGTTAGATATTTTCTTTCGTGCCCCTTTCTTTACTGTAGAGCAATAAAAAATATTTGAAAGATTTATCCATACCTCAAATTTATTTGCCATAAATCTCTTGAAAGTACTGCATTTAAATTTCCTTGGCTTCCGGCAAATAAAAAAAATCAATTTAGTTCTTTAATTATATTGTTAAATGTAGATTTTTAAAGATCACAGTGATGATAGAATTGATAAATGTTTCACTATAATACACCTGCTTATGAGAACAGACATTAACACTGAAAAGGATTTACATTTAACATGCATCATTTACCATGTGGGCAAACACTTCTGGTTCACTCAGAGCCAGTTTCTTTATATGGTTCCAGAGGGACTACTTGGCAGATTTTGCTGATTACTCATTAAACAGTTGAAACATGTATAGATATTATTTTTTCCTATAAAGCTTACCCACAGCAAAACAGACACAAAAATGAGGTAAATACTATGGGCAACATTATGGTTCTTGAAAAGACTAAAAGTCAAAATACATTTTTGGTAAGCTTTTCCTTTTAAGCACATTTTTAAAGCTGAAAATATTAACTGCTGGAAGGCCACAAAACTTAGCAAGTGTGCCTTGTTGTCCAGTGAAACACATGGCATTATGCTGCACTGCAAAATCTGCAATATTTTCCAACAGGCTGTTCAAACCTCAACACAGCCATCTCTGCCATTGGTTAGATAATGCTATGATCTTGCTTCTGTTAAATGTGATCTCTGCTCCAAGGAGAGTCATTTTTGTCTACATTTTCATGGAGTAATACTTTTTACATTCTTCCTATTGCTTGGGAAGCTATGGCTGGTAGCTATTATACCTGCCTTTTAAACCACAATAATAAACTAATACTAACCCTGCATAGGAATGAATTAAATTATTTTGCAGTAATTAATTATAGAATAATTATATTATTCTATAATTATAGAATACTCTCGACTAATCGATGGTAAAGATGACCAATTCTAATTAACAAAAGGTAAATTTACCCCATTTTTCCTCCTACTCTTCACCATCCAAATAATCATATATAGGCACTTAAGAGCTAGAAAGATATAGCACTCTTGTTCTATTAAAGGTTTCATCAGGACTCCAGCAGAAGTTTATTTCTTCTGATGTAAGAGTGCCATTGAGTATATTGCTAAGCTTGAGGCAGAGGTTAAATGGTTTGGTGGGAATATTTTTTTGGAGGGGGGATGTCAATATTTTCTCATTAGTTTGTTATTGTTGTGCTTCAAGTTCTTAAAAGGTTGAAAATTTTGCTAGGTCCTTCTCGATCTCGGCGTATTCTTCTTTAAGCCTCTCCATGGCTTTATTGTGCTCTTCATCCACTTCAGCCCGTTTATTGTGTTGCTCTTTCATGAAATCTTCCCACTGGACTGCATGCTGTTTTTCACTAGCTAGTAAATGCTCACTATGAATATCACTGGAGAACTTGGCTTAAGTTTTCCTGCATTGTCTCTCCACATTTGGAAAGGGTCTGTTCATTTGTTTTGTGGATCATATTCTTCAAATTTTCAAGAACTCTCATTTCTCAAAGACCACGTTTTTCTTCAAGTTCTTTCACAAAATAAGGGTTTTGACTTGGATCATGTGTCTGTATTTAAATCTTGAAAGAATTTCTCCAAGATCCTTGATAATGAGGTGCATTGGCGAGCCCGAGGTCCCCAGCGAGTCCCTCCTCTTGCTGCCGCTGCCCAGGGTGGCCTCACAACCCGCGGGGTCTCTGTCCCTCCACCACTCATCCCACGGGCTCCATCAATGCATTTTGTATTAGATGAAAGAAAGCTAAGTAAAACACTTAAAGCTTTTGTTACATAATATAGGAAGGACAGATTTTGAAGATAGTTTCAATGTTTCTATAAGATTTGAAAATTTTACCAACATCCAGATGTCATTCCTAATGAAATATTTGTCCATTAGTAGAACCTACTAGCTACAAACACTGCTTATATTATTAATAGAGGAGAGATTTAAGCGTGCTGTAGCAAAGACCTAAAATTTCTGAAATTTGGGGTATCAAGTAATTAAATTTTATGTATTCATGTAAATTATCATGGTCTAGAATAGAGGACAAATGGTGTCAGATTACTCCAACTTTAATTCAGAGATATGATACATTAAAATATGAAGAACTTTGGGCAAGTTACATCACAGGTCAAACCAATATTTTGCGAATTATAAAGTATGGTGCGTAACTCAAAGACTACAACTAGAGAGGCACTCAAATTTTTTTAATTGATGGCCAAGCTCACCCCTGCAATTTCCTAATATATTGAGCCCACAGATTCTAATTGAAGCATGGGTCCCTGCCTGCCCCACAGGAAAGGTACAAGCTTAGCTCTTTGGTCCATAGAAGTCTTTGTGACAGATGCTGATTTACTGAACCCAGAATGTCCTTGCCTCTGAAGAATGTGACTTCAGCTTCCAGGACTCCTTTGCTCTGAGAGCAACCTATACTGCAGGAAGATGAAAAATGTGAGGATTTCAGAGCAGTGTTTAAAACTCAAGTTCTGGCATCTGAACTCCTTCCTTTTTAATACAGGCTCAGCTACTTACCACCTGGTTAATCTAGGCATGATAATTAACTTCTCTGTGCATCTTTTTCTGTCTCTGTAAAATGTGGTAACAATATTTGCCTAATAAAGCATGATTATTTCTAATGTAGCCTATCAGTGCAACCCCATTGCTCAGCATATCAACTCACTGCAGCCTGAAGAAGACTAAATTTTACCTACCCTCTTGACAGACTGACTTCCCTGAAGGCAAAGACTGTGTCTGAGTCAACATGTTAAACCCAAATATGGCTCAGTGCTTGAGATGTCATAGGCACCAACACATATCTGCTTGACAAAATTGAATAGAGAAAAAATAAGAAAATTACTGTCATGAAATGATAAGTTTAGGGCCTCAGTGGACAAAGTTATTCAGCTGGTTCATGATAGAACTGGAGTAAAAATGGCAACTCTGAGAGATCCAGAAGCCATAACTGCTCTATGACAGGAGCTTAGAGTTTTGGTTTCATGTACACACTAGTGCCAACTACCTGATTAAAATTCAGCTGCTTTCTTTTTTATCTTAAATTTGACCAAAAATATATTAAAAAGGAAAATCTAACTTGGTATGTATATTCATTGCAAATTAGTTCTAATTGCTTACATGACCAAGAAAATATTTAGTAACTAAAACATATCCACATATTTGTGTCTTACTGTTTTCAAGTCCCAGTACTGATTATTCCAGACTACATTTTCTGATGATTAAAAAATCAGTAATATTTGACATAGAGAACAAATAGCAGCACAAAGAAGGTTTTAAAAAATCAGTCTTATCTTATGGTAAGATTGGGAATTTGAATCTGATAAACAGCCTTTTTTTAAATGACACTGTAGTGCTGTATATTTCAAAATATACCATATGTTCTTAGACTTCCATACATTTCTCAACTGTTAACTCTGCCTGGGTTTAACACCCCCACCACCCCACCAAGTATGATTGTCAAGGTCAACATCATAACTCAGGTAAAGGAAATTCAGTCATAAAAGGGTTATTACATCGATGTCAAGAAAAGCATATCATCCCATGTCATTTTCATTGCTTTCTATCTCCTCTCTCAATATTGACCATCTTGATTCCCAGAAGGTGAATAATTTTCAAGTTGCATTTTAGTTCCCTCTATAAGTCTCAGTGCAATGAAAGAAACAGATCACTTTCTCAGAATAAGCAACAGCATAGAACTGTGTATGGAAAAAAACAGTGCTGAAGAGGCAGCATTGTAGCTCTAGAGCAAATATGGCATTTTTTATAAGGATTAATCTTAATTGCATGATTCTAATGAAAGAAGTCACTAAAAGCTACTTTTTGCATGATGCTATAATATGACATTCTTGCTTTGGCAATGCTATAATGTCAGAGATGAAGAGCCAGGGGCTTGGTTTGGGAAAGGATTGAATTTAAAGAGACATTTAGGTACCTGGGTATTTTATATCTTGCTTGGTAATGTCAGCAAACACTATTCGGTTGACAAAATAGCCAAGCCTGAATGTACAATAAAATGATTAATTGTACTGTATGAACCTTAGATTATAAAAAGAAAATGAAAAAAGAATAGGGCATCAGCCACATTTGTGATCCATATTCATAAACCAAATTCTTATTTGTCATTAAGCTTCCCAACACTACAACATGTGAAGGACAGAGGGCTTGGAATTCTGTCCTTTTCTTCTTTTCAGTGTGCTCTAACAAGGAGATCACACTCTATTCATGTAATCACTATATAAGACTTTTCATTTACTTCTGTATATGGATGTAATATGTGGCATTACATTCATTCATTCAAAAAATCCATAAACCTCATAAAAACTCATCCCTAAATATAAAACTATGAAAAATATACCCAAAGTTTAGTGAAATATGGATAATGGAAGAGGCAAATCTTTAGAAAATTTTTATCTCTACTCTCCTGGAATGGCAAAATAAAAGCTGTGGTACCATTCCTTAGTTAATAAAGAGTCTATAATAAAATAGAAAAGTGAGGCTAAATGGATAATCATGTTATAAATATTAGAATATGGTTATTACTGTGTGTGTGTGTTTTAGAAGTTATTTTACTAAGAGAGGAGAGTGCTAGGTTCATTGAGGGCTCCTTGCTGCATAGTGTCATCCTACTCGGGGTTGGGGCTCCATACTGCCAAGGCTTTGTCAGGGTGTGGACTTTTGCCCTAGTGCTAATAACCTACAATATTGTTGGGGTCATCATGATCAGTAGATTCCTCAGATTGCTGTTGTTCCACAGCCTCTTATAGGTTGATTTTGGGATTTCTGCCTACACCTATCATACAGCCAATCCCTCTCCAGTTATGTTTGCTACAGCCCAATACCTGAACTCACTCTCTTCCCCTTCTCCAATCTAGAGGGGTCTGGATGTGCAGGGTCCTCTCTCTTTCTGTTTGTGAGTGCTGAAAAGTAGATAATGGCACAATACTCTCCTCATCCTTCCCCATAGATGTTTTGTTCACTCTCCAAATATACTCTGACCATCACATTTTTAAGGTCTTCAAATTAAAGGGAAATAATGAAAAATTTTTGTTCATCTTTTGATATGGCCTTTTGTTCAGGCATTATGCAAAGAGCTAATTAAATGAAAATAGAAGGAAAATGAAGCAAACATTAACATAAATTATTACTGAACCATAATTACTAACAAATCAAAATGCATATCAGTAAACTTAAAATAAGGAGGAAAGCAGTAATGCATATATAAAGAAGTTCTACCTTAAATATGCATTTCTGTTAATATGAAGCAAAAATAAAATAATGACAACTCCCCTAAATTAATCTAGAAATGTATTACTAAACTAATTTTAAAATTGATAAGTTTCTCTGGAGTTTGGGGGAAAGCTAAAGCAATTGATATAGGACTTATCTGCAAGAAGAATCATATTAAAAATGAGGAAAATTAATGAGTATATTGGAGGATGTCTCTTCATACAAGTTTTAAAATGTTTAGGGAAGCTTTGACCATTTAGAAAACTCATTGATAAGTTACTTTACCCATGAGATTGTTAAATGAAACATTGCAAATTATCTATAAAATTGAGTACTGGGAAATCTTTTAGTTAAAGGAAAAAAATATTGGTTTAAACTAATTTTCTTTTCATAATAGTGTGGGTATCCAGGCTTTCAGAGAAAAATATTATAGCGTAAAAACATTGAAAGCAATGGAAATTTTTAACGTTCTTAGATTAAGAAAATTCATTCCAAATGATAAAATGCAGAATACTTAAGAAAATTTTATTTCACTGACCAAAATTGAGAAATGTTTGAACTACAATGAATATTGTGAACAACATATCAAGTTTAAAAATGAGGAACAAGAAATAAACAGTTTGAAAAGATCACTCCCAAAACAAGTCACTGAATTTAGGGTGACATTAACAAAATAATCAGTGTAGTCTGGGGTGTTATTGTTTTGTTTGTTTTTTTTCTCAGTAGTTTTTAAATTGCTTAACATTTATTGGTGTAAATATTAAAATATTTCTACAATTTTTAAAATCCTACTATATATAGGGAGAGAGAGAAAGAGGGAGAAAAATAGACTTGAAGGTTACAATTCTCTAACTAGTCATGAACTTTCTATCATTATGAAAAAATGATGAAATATTTACATATTTAAAGTGAAATACAATATAAATCTATGAGGTTCAATAAAATGTAAATAGTGTTTTTATGAACAATATTACAACTATCTATATATGGAAAACTTTCACATGTGTGTAATTCTATAAACCTTCAACAAAAATACATTAATCAACATACATACTACAAAGAATTTAAGCCCAATCACTTTGAAAAAGCAAAATATGTTGTAGGTCCTACTGTGCTTTTGAATGCTCAGGGACTGGCTGATAGAGAGGGGAGTCAAACATGAGCACCACCCTAGATTCTTGAGCCGTCACTGCTCTCCCCTTCTCTCCCCCCAGGAGGCCTGAAGATTCAGAGGTTGCCCTGAACCTGCCCAATCTCTGCTCTGGGTTGCATATTTCTCTTTTTAGCTTTTTAGTTGTTCTTATACTCTCCTCCAACTTTCTCCTGTTTCTTTTTTCCTTTTGACCTACATAACTCCCTTTAGGATTTCTTGAAGGGCAGGTTTCTTACTGTCATTTTCTCTTAATTTCTGTTTATCTATGAATATTTTGAGCATTCCCTCCTTTTTGAATGCCACCTTTGCTGGATAGAGAATTCTTGGTTGGAAGTTTTTTTTTCTTTTAGCACCTTTATTCTATCGTGCCACTGCCTTCTTGCCTCCATGGTTTCAGATGAAAAATAAACATTTAATCTTATCGAGCGTGCCTTGTATGTGATGGCTCTTTTTTCTCTTGCTATTTTCAGTGTTCTCTCTTTGTCTTAGGCTTTGGACAATTTGACAAGTATATATCTTGGATTAGGCCTGTTAGGATTTATACTGTTTGGGGTATGCTGCACATCTTGGATATATACATCTACCTCCCTCAATAAGGTTGGGGATTTTTCAGCCATTATTTCCTACAACACTCCTTCTGTCTGCTTTCCCTTCTCTTCTCCATCTGGGATGCCTATAATGTATATGCTTATGCATTTCATGTTGTCATTCAATCCCTAAGTCCCTGCTGAAATTTTTCTTTTTATTCATTTGTTCATTGATTTCAAATGTACTTTCTTCCACATTGGTGATTCTTTCCTCTGCCTGTTCAAATCTGCTGTTGTGTGCTTCAAGTGTATTTTTGATTTCTTGGATTGTGCCCTTCATCACCAACATATCCATTACCTTTTTATGGATGTTTACAATTTCCTCAGTATGTTATGCTAGGGTCTTCTTAATATCCTTAATCTCTTTCTTCACTTCATTAAGTTGATTCATGATATTTGTTTGGACATCTCTGAATAGTTTTTTCATGTTCTGCATCTCCTCCTGTCTTTTAGTTTGTTCATTGGACTGGGCCATGTCTTCCTGTTTCGTAGTATGGCTTGTAATTTTTTGCTGGTGTCTAGGCATCTGTTTATATTGATGGGTTTATTAAGTTGATCTGCTTCTCTCTCTATTCTATGACTTTATTTTGTTGTTGTTTCAGTGTGTGGTAAGGTTTCACTTTGACACTTTGTTTCTTTTATTCTATTTCCTTGTTGTTGTCTATGTTCCCTTGAAAGAAAAGCATTCAGACCAGAGAAAAGGAAAGAAATAGGAAGAGAAAAAGAATAATGATATTAATAATAGTAAAAGGTAGGAGAGGAACCATATAAGATATAGGAAATTCAAAAAAATAAATTGAAAAAGAAGCACAGAGGAATAATTTTAGAAAATTGGGGTAGAAACAATGAAACAAGAAACAGAATAGAGAAAAATGTATAGAATGAATTAAAAGGCTGGAATGGAAAGAAGAGGGGAAAAG
>JAQZBX010068726.1:0-15676 GCA_029593785.1 Cabassous unicinctus | reverse complement strand
CCAGTGGGGGTCTTGGACTAGGTCTCCCAATGTCCCTTCCTGCGCTAAAAGTCTCTGAGTCTTTGCCCTCTTTACATGTGATTCTTAGAGAGTAGCTGAACCTGGAAGCTGACTGCTGACCTAGTAGCTCCAACAGATCCTGGTTATGC
Source organism: Cabassous unicinctus (assembly GCA_029593785.1). Taxonomy (NCBI): domain Eukaryota; kingdom Metazoa; phylum Chordata; class Mammalia; order Cingulata; family Chlamyphoridae; genus Cabassous; species Cabassous unicinctus. The sequence continues at coordinate 15,527 of JAQZBX010068726.1, read as the reverse complement.
TGCTTCAAAGCAAGTGTGAGCAAGTGGCAGCAAGGCTGGAGGGGCGAGAGGGGAACTGAGCCCCCTATGCTCCACGGGAGAGGCAGACTTGCCAAACTTATCTGGCAAAAGACTCTGTTCCCCACACGTCTGGTGGAGGTCGACCTGGGTTAAACTGTCCTTTCTGAGTGAGATCTGACCCAGGGAATCTACTGTGGCTATCCTGGATAAACCTGGGATGGAAGGTTTGCAGGCAATGGAATCTGACTTCTAGCAGCAGACTTCTAGGACTAATGTTTTCACTGAAGATTAGAAGAAAGCGGGGGGATTCAAATTCCACCTCAAAAGGCTGGGCCCTGTCCCTTCCTCTAAGGGTGCACAAGAACCTGGAGCCAGGTAGGGAATTGCCTCTACCCTGAAGCCTGCTTTCCACTGCTGCCTTTCTCAAATTCCTGTTTGGAGGCTACACGAATTAGGGCTTGTGGTGTACCTCGCTATGCATCTGTAGGGAAAGGGGCTCATTTCCTTATTCCCACTAATAGTTTGCCTCCCTGAAGCTTAATCTTGGTTCTTGCCAGGTAACTGTGAGGTGTGATGAATGTTGTTCTTGTGTTCCCAGGATTTATGCAAATTTTCATAAATCTGTGCATTATACCCTGTTTCCTCTAATTTTAGGATCAAGACAACAAGAATCCTGAATAGTAAAGAAAAAAAAATACAATGAATTACCAACACACTGACAGAATATAGCTGAATTAATAGAGGTCTTTGGGGCTCTCTTGATTGTAATTTGACTAACACTTTTAATGTGTCATTATTTAGGGGCTTTAAAAAAGTACTTTCTATACCAAGAACTTCTATGAGGCTGTCTTACTGAATTTCCAGGTACTCTCACATAATGTTAAAGACAAAATGGAGCTTAGAAATCACCCAGCAGCTGAAACCTTTTAGTTTAAACTTGATCTAAAACATATATAAATATAAAATTGAAATGAATTAAATTTTATTTTTTATAATCTAACTTTAAAAAATAATATTCCATAATAAGAGACAATCCATCAGTAAGGAGTAACAGTCATAAATATCTATGCACCTAACCAGGGTGCCCCAAAATACGTGAGGCAAAGTCCAGCAAAACTGAAAGAGAAATAGATGTCTCTACAGTAATAGTTGGAGAATTCAACATGCCACTCACAGCAATAGATAGAACAACTAGACAGAAGATCAACGAGAAAACAGAGAACTTGAACAATATGATAAACGAGCTGGACTTCACAGACATATACAGAACATTGCACCCCAAATTAGCAGGTTTTACAGTCTTTTCAAGTGCTCATGGATCTTTCTCCAGGATAGAATACAAGTTGGGGCAAACAAAGCTCTCAATAAATTCAAGAAGATTGAAATTATAGAAAGCACCTTCTCTGATCATAATGGAATAAAGTTGGAAATCAATAATAGGTGAGAAATGGGAAAATTTGCAAATGTATGGAGGCTAAACAACATACTCCTCAACAATCAGTGGGTCAAAGAAGAAATTGCAAGAGAAATTAGTAGATATCTCGAGACAAATGTAAACAAGAACACAACATATCAAAACTTACAAGATACAGCGAAGACAATGCTGAGAGGGAAATTTATAGCCCTAAACTAAAAAAGAAGAAAGAGCTACAACCAAAGAACTAAACTGAACATCTGGAGAAACTAGAAAAAAAACAGCAAACCAATCCCAAAGCAAGCAGAAAAAAAGAAATAACAAAGATTAGAGCATAAATAAATGAAATTGAGAACAACAACAACAACAACAAAAAAAAACAATAGAGAAAATCAATAAAACCAAAACCTGGTTCTTTGGGAAGATCAAAAAAACTGACAAACCCTTAGCAAGACTAACAAAGAAAAAAAAGAGACGATGTAAATGAAAGGGAGGAACATTACAACTGACCCCACAGAAATAAAAAGGATCATAAGAGGATATTATGAGACACTGTATGCCAACAAAATTAGACAACCTAGATGAAATGGACAAATTCCTAGAAATGCACAAACAACCTACACTGATGCTACAAGAAATAAGGAACTCAACAAACCAATCACAAGTGAAGAGATTGAATCAGTCATCAAAAATCTTTCAACAAAGCAAAGTCCAGGACCAGATGGCTTCACAGGTGAATTCTACCAAACATTCCAAGAAGAATTAATACCAATCCTGTTTAAACTAGTCCAAAAAACTGAAAAGGAGGGAAAATTGAATTTTATGAAGCCAACATCACCCTAATACCAAAGCCAGATAAAAATACTACAAGAAAAGAAAATTACAGATCAATCTCTCTAAAGAACATAGATGCAAAAATTCTCAAGAAAATACTTGCAAATCAAATCAAACAGCATATATAAACAATTATACATCACGATCAAGTGGGTTTTATTCTTGGTATTCAAGGGTGGCTCAACATAAGAAAATTATTTAATACACCACATTAACAAATAGACAGGAAAAAACACAAGATGCAGAAAAGGCATTTGACAAAATCCAACATCTTTTCTTGATAAAAACCACTTCAAAAGATAGGTATAAAAGGAAAGTTCCTCAACAAAATAAAGGGCATATATGAAAATCCCACAGCCAACATCATACTCAATGTGGACAGGTTGAAAGCTTTCCCTCTAAGATTGGGAACAAGACAAAGAAGTCCACTGTCATCACTTGTTATTCAACATTGTGGTAGAAGTTCTAACTAGAGCAATTAGGCAAGACAAAGAAATAAAAGCCATCCAAATTGGAAAAAAAGAGGTAAAATTTTCCCTATTCACAGATGACATGATCCTATATTTAGAAAATCCTGAGACATCTACAACAAAGCTTCTTGAGCTAATAAATGAGTTCAGCAAAGTGGCAGGATACAATACCAACACGCAAAAATCAGTAGCATTTCTATACACTAGTAATGAGCAAGCTGAGGAGGAAAACAAGAAAAAAATTCCATTTACAATAGCAACAAAAATACTCAAATATCTAGGAATTAATTTAACCAGGAATGTAAAGGATCTGTATTCATAAAACTACAAAACACTGCTAAAAGAAACCAAAGAAGTCCTAAACAAATAGAAGGACATTCCGTGTTCATGGATTGGAAGACTAAGCATCGTGAAGATGTCAATTCTACCCAAACTGATTTATAGATTCAATGTAATACCAATCAAAATTCCAACATTCTACTTGACAGAAATAGAAAAGTCAATTACCAAATTTATTTGGAAGAGAAAAGGATCCTGAACAGCCAAAAACATCCCAAAAAAGAAGAGCAAAGTCGGAGGACTCATGCTTCCTGATCTTGAAGTATATTATAAAGCTACAGTGCTCAAAACAGCATGATATTGGCATAAAAATAGACACACTGATCAAGGGAATTGAATGGAGAGTTCAGAAATAGACCGTCACCTCTATGGTCAACTGGTTTTCGATAAGCCTACCAAGTCTACTTTTCTGGGACAGAATAGTATCTTCAATAAATGGTGCTGGGAGAACTGGATATCCATAACCAAAAGAATGAAAGAAGAACCCTATCTCACTCCCTATACAAGAATCAACTCAAAATGGATCAAAGACCTAAACATAAAAGCCAGGACCATAAAACTCCTAGAAGATAATATAGGGAAATACCTACAAGAACTTGTAGTAAGTGGGGGTCTCTTAAACCTTATACCCAAAGCACAAGCAATGAAAGGAAAAATGGATAAAAGGGATCTCCTCAAAATTACATACTTTTGCACCTCACAGGACTTTGTCAAAAGAGTGAAAAGCAGCCTACTCAATGGGAGAAAATATTTGGAAACCCATATCCAATAAGGGTTTGATCACCATGTTATATAAAGAGATCATACAACTCAATGATAAAAAGACAAGCAACCCAATTTAAAAATTGGGCAAAAAACTTGAACAGACATTTTTCCAAAGAAGAAATACAAATGGCAAAAAAAAAAAAACAAACCATGAAAAAATGCTCAGCATCACTGGCTATTAGGGAAATGCAAACCAAAGCCACAACGAGATATCATTTCACACCTACTGGAGTGGCCACTGTTAACAAAATGGAAAACCACAAGTGTTGGAGAAGATGTAGAGAGATAGGAACACTTATCCACTGCTGGTGGGAATATAGAATGGTACAGCCACTGTGGGAGTCTGTTTGGTAGCTCTTAAAGAAGTTAGATATAGATCTACCATGTGATCTGGCAATATTGATACTAGGTATATACCCAGAAGAACTGGGAGTAGTGACATAAACAGATATCTGCACACCAATGTTCATAGAGACATTATTCATGATTGCCAAAAGCTGGAAACAACCCAGGTGTCCATCAACTGAGGAATGGATAAATAAACTGTGATATATACACACAATGGAATATTATTCAGCTGTAAGAAAAAATGAAGTCTTGAAGCACATGACAACATGGATGAACCTGAAGGACATTATGTTGAATGAAGTGAGTCAGGCACAGAAGGACAAGTACTGTATGACTTCACTATCATGAACTAAACATAATAAGCAAACTCATGGAGTTAATAGCTAGAATATAAGTCATCAGAGAAAAGAATGTGGTTAGAGAATGGAAAGCTGAGGTTTAATCTGTACAGAATTGGTAAAAAGTTGTTTGGAAATGAATAGAAATGGTAAAAGCACATAACAGGATTTGTAATTAGTAGCACTAACATATGGGTATGATAGTGGTTTGCTTTTTGCTTAGCCACTGAGCCACATCGACTTCCCTGAGTTGGTTTCTTTGTTTGTTTTGCTTGTTTTTTGTTAATTTTTTTCTAGGAGGCACTGGGAACGGAACCCAGGACCTCCCACATGGGAAGCAGGCATTCAACTCTTTGAGTCACATCTGTTGCCAAAAATGCTCTAATATAGACTGAAGTGATGAATGTACAACTTGGTGATTATACCAAATGCCATTGATTGTACATTTTAGATAAACTGTATGATTTATGAAAAAAAATAGGGTGGGTTGGGGGAAAAACACACCAAAAATAAGATACGACTATAGTTAGTAATACTTTGATGATACTCTTTCATAATTTGTTACAAATGTTTTACAACAATGCAAGGTGTTTGTGGTGGGGTGAGGTATGGGAGCCCTGTATGATGTAGCAAGGCTGGATGGGTTGGCCACTCATGTGTTCATCTGCAATGTCAAGAAAAGAGCAAGAGACTTGCAGTTAGAGGACCTGAGTTTGAATGCTAGCTCTGTCACATTCCAGCTAAAGGATCTTGGGCAAATCACATAATTTTTGAGCCCGTTTCCTCATATAGAAAACAGGGATGATAATAACTGTATCACAGAATTGTTGAGAAGACAAAATGAGATAATGCATGTAAAATTATTGAACAATCAGTTATTATTTGCAGCTCTTATTAACTAGGATGAAAAATGAATACCAATCTTGTCTGTAGGCCCTTTATTTTTTTAAATGAAAACATTTTTTAAATGTGCTGGTCCTAGATTTGAACTAATGGAGAACTAGGAACCAGAAAAAAAAATCCTGAATTATCACAGGCAAGGAAGAGTTTGAGCTTGGCTGGGGTATGGTGATGTGACCCGGAGAGAGAAGGGGGTGGCCCTAACCCTTGCTGTCCTGGTGTACCGGGAGAGGGCTGGGCAGCCAAATGTCTCTGAATTGCAGAGCACAGAGAAATGCCAATCATCATTTCTCCCTTTGGCATTTTCTGGGCATGCCTAGCAAGGGCATCTGCTCATTTGCTTATATTTAACTCAAAGTAGGGAAGTAAACATCCTAGACACAGTCTAGATGGGACACAGATGTGAGAAAAACATCACGTTGACCTCAAAATCTTCTCACCAACAGCTTAGGTCAAGGATGGGTGAAAACACAGAGAGAGAATGAAAGAGAGAGGGGAGGAGGGAAAGAGGAAGGAAGGAAGGAAGGGAGGGAAGGAGGGAGGGAGGGAAAGAGGAAGGAAGGAAGGAAGGGAGGGAAGGAGGGAGGGAGGGAAAGATTAGGCAACTCTGTAAACTATCTTTCCTTAGGAATCCAGGCTAAAATCCAATCACAGAAGGCTGCCCAGCAAATTCTAAAATATGGCGTGATTTCCATAGCAGAGCTGAACATGGATTGGATTACTTGGAAGAAAATTGTGTGAAAATATATACAATATTACCCTTTCCCAAATGTTGCTCAGTAGGAGAAATACAAGGCTCTGAAATGTATGACACTGGGGATTTCATTTGTAACTCAAAATTACAAAAATTCATTTTTCAAGGAGAAAAAAAAGAATAAAATTAGATGGAATCATTAATCAAAGACTATGTGTATGGTTTATACTTTTTGGACATAATAGTAAATAAAAAGTAGAAAAGCATTTTCTTTTTAATACATCTAACTAATATATTAAAAGGATTGTCAGCTACAGTTCAAAGCAAATGCTTCCTCTAAAAGAAGAAGCAAATAAAATAAAAAACCACAAAATTATAATCAACAAATGAACACATTTTACAAAATAAAACATTTCCCTCAGAAAGTTGAGTGAAAAAATATGTAAATAGCTTCAGTTTTTATAATTAAAGGTTTTTAATCTCTGGCATTTAACAGTAATTGAAAGAATTCTGAGAAACTAGACAAAAGTATTTGGTGGATTTGAATTAATGGGCCAGGCAAGCTTTTTTTCCTTGGCTTCTCTATCAAATGAATCATAGATTGAGTCTTTGGTTATAGTTCTGGCTGTGGGAGGGATTTCTGAAATGCCAACATAGTTTTTTTTGGCCATTCTTGAGCTGGTTGTGATTGTATAGGCATTGCTTCTATAACATTTCATCGAGGACATGCAAAAAGTCTCTTTCATCCCTCTCCTGAAATTGGCATTATAAATTGAATACAGAGTAGGCTTAGAGGCTGAAGAACTAAATGATATCCATGTGATAGCTGTGAAGACAAGGGAACTTTTCCTATAGTCTCGTTCATGGGGGTGCCATAGCTGAGCTACATGAAAAGGCAGCCAGGAAAGCAAAAACAATAGATTTAAAATGAGGAACATCTTGATGGTTTTCACTTTTGTCCTTGGGACAATGTTCATTGTCCTCCTCACTGTTCGGCCATCAGTGCCTATTCTCCAAATATATTTTATGACCTTTTGGTAAAATAAGATTATGAGAACAGATGGAATCACAAAGCCCACCAAAAAGTGGATGACAGTGTAGGCAGTTCCTTCCCAAGAGGAAGGGAAGAAATAATTACAGTGATTGTCCCAATTGGAGCCGTAGAAAAAGAACACGGGAGTCACAAAGGCTGCATCCAAGATCCACGATGCCGCAATCATTTTCTTGGCTTTTTCTCTGGACACCTTGAAGCTCAGAGGATAGACAATGGTGTAGAACCGATCAATGCAGATGGAGAGGAGAACATAGATCTGGACGCCTGGGGTGAGGTACTGAAAGTATCGCACCACCTTGCACATTGCACTACCTAGTGTCCACCTTCCAGCAGTGAACTGAAGCAGGACAAAAGGTGTGCTGGCAACACTGATGAGAAGGTCAGCACATGCCATGGAGACCACAAAGTAGTTGGTGGTGGATTGAGTCCTCCTGCTCCTATGGATGACCAAACAAACCAGGGAATTGCCAAAGACAGAGAACAACCACAGGGTCCCAAAGAAAATGCTGGCTGTGGCCACTTCCCCAGGTTTCAGTCCATATTGCAGGTCTGTTCTGTTGCTCTGCCAACTATGCTCCTCATAGGTTTCCATCAGATCATGGCTTGACAGAGGAATGGCTGTCTCAGTGCAACTGTGGTTTTGGAGGGACACCAGAAGTGTAGGAACAACCAATGAAGGCTTGCTGTTATCCATTCTTTGAGCAAAAACCATATTCACTGTTTTCCTCTTAGCTCTGGATAAGAAAAGAAGAACGAGGCCTCCTGTTAAAATGGTGTTATATAGATTGATTCCTGAGGCTAATGACCTTATTCGACACTTAGAATGCTTATCATATGGCAATGAGTGGACTTGTGCAATGACAGGTAAACAAGACTACATCTTATATCTATCCAGAAAAAAACTCTGGCCCCCATTTCGCTTTCATTTTAGGAGCTGTTTTAGCTGATCCCAGTTCAGGCTTTCTCTGGCCTCACACTCTCTTCCAGAACCCTTAGTCAAATGTGGTAGACCTCATACCACACTCAACTCCTAAACATATCCTCATTCCCTTCATTCATTGAGGATCACAGAGGGTTAAGGAGCTCAAATCTAACAAACAGAAGACTGTTGGAATTCTGGGCAAGTATGTGAAAAGTTCCTGAATGTCTTAACACTGAAGTAATGAGGCTGTAAGAGAGAAAACTTGGGCAAATAGAAACACAGATGCCAGCTATGGAAATAGCTAACAGGAGTCTGTGAATACAGACTGACAATTATTGCAGAATTTCTATCCATTATGGTAGCACATAGACAATCATAACTCTGCTACACAAGCCAAAAGTAGCTCCTAATTTAATGACATCTAAAAATAACTTGCTTTTTCCAAAAGATTATGTAGTTCATGTACATAATATCAATGACATCTGTTTTGATGCTATTTGGTTGTTACTGTTTCATAAAATAACATATTGTCTGAAAAACATATAAGATGACTTCTAAAGGATGTCACCAGGTTACTAGAGACCCTATGGCAGACAAGCAGACTATTAAAAACAACCAAGTATAACTGTGAACATTACTCAACTTTTTAGAAGGCTATGATACTTTTATATAAAATAATATAAAAGTTAGCCTTTTTTATCCTTTTTTGTATTATTCAGAAAGAAAAGTTATACTTTTTAATAGGTAAAAAGATTGCACAACTGAAATTGAGGTGATTTTAGTCACAGCCTGTTTGTTAGAATTTAATTTGTTCTGAATATTAAGCAAAAAAAAAAAAAAAAGAAGCATAGCAATTTTATGGTTATTAAGGTAAGAGTTAAGGATAAACAGATATTTTCAAAATTTTACCCACTAAAAGTAAAAAGCCCATGGCAGTAACCGCCTCCGTATTGTTTCTCTTCTACCTGGCCTGTGGGATGTCCTCTAGCAGCAGGCTCTCACAGGGACTAGTTTCCCTCTGGGGGGGTTCCTGGGAAAACATCTCACAAAGAAAGGTTCTTAAGTTTAGAGGTAGAGTTAAAGAGTTCTTAATGACCCATTTCTCCTTGAAGGATTTTTGCACCAATTTTTGGTAGGGGGAGCAGTGCTAATATATATTATCCTCATGAGAAACCACATTCTACCAAAGCCTGGAGCTCAGGGCAACATACCTTTTCCACAAGCTACCTTCAGGCTCCTTTGTCCATTACACAGACCTACTTAAGATCTCAAAGAAAGTGTAAGATAATTTGACATTTTAATTACTGAAAGACCTTTAGGAGTCAGATACTAGACTACAGGCATAACTTGGAGATATTGTGGGTTTGGTTCCAGACCTCCACAATAAAGTGAATATCACAGTAAGGATAGTCATACGAATTTTTTGGTTTCCCAGTACATATAAAAGTTATGTTCATACTATACTGTAGTCTATTAAGTGTCCAAAGCATTATGCGTAAGAAAACAATGTGCATATTTTAGTTAAATTGTGACACAGAGACATGAAGTAAGCACATGCTGTTGGAAAAATGGTACTGATAGACTTGCTTACTGCAGGTCACGAACCTTCAATTTGTGAAAAATGCAATATCTACCAAACACAGTAAAGCAAAGTACAATGAAACAAGTATTCCTATACAGGTTACCAGGGGCTGGGTGGGGGTGGGCAATGGGGAGTTAATGTTTAATTGTTACAGAGTTTCTGTTTGGAGTGATTCAAAAGTTTTGATGATGGATGGTGGTAATGGTGGCACAACACAGAATGTTATTAACACCACTGAATTGCATATCTGGAAGTAGACAAAATAGGAAATTTTAGATTGTATATATGTTACCAGAAGAAGAAAAAAAAAAGACCTTTAAAGCATAGCTGTCCAATTAGTGGCCATTTGTAAGATCAGAAACCATATTTTCCATATAACAAACCAAGACACACATAGGACATGAGATCTGAAACTGCTCTAGAAAATCTGGAATGTATGATCCTCATACTTAGAAAATTGAAATGTCAACTTCTAAAAACCAAAATAATCTTTTCACCAACATATGCATAAAACCTACAAAATTCTATTTTAAAAAAAGGTTTTTTTTTAATTTTAATTTTTAAGATTTAAAGTTTAAAACTAAAACATGCCAGCAATTTTCCCAGGCAGAAAGAACTGTTCTAGGCCTGGCCCCAATCAAGATGGTGGAGTGAGAAGTGTCAGGGCTCTGTGCCTCTGGACAAGATTTGAATAATCAGCAAGAACTGGCAGAAACATCTTTCTCAAAGCTCCAGAAAACATTTAAAGGACTACAGTAACAGGGTGAATACCAAATCAAGAATAAGTCTACTTAGTGGTAGGATTTCATGGCACCTTGGCTGGCCTATCCCCAATTCCTCACCAGCTCAGTGCAGAGGTGAGCATATTCCCAGTGCAGATCCCTGATCCTGGATCTGGAGGGAGCAGAGTAACCCTCAGGCACATACTGGGAACATGTATGTGTGGCCTGAGTTCACAGTCCCAGAACTTGCCCTGCATGTAGAAGGTGACTCACAGAGCTCTCACACAGTCCACTGTGGTACAGTAGTCAAATGGATGCCTGGGGCAAGAGATTGCTGGTTCTAGGACATATAGTACAATGTCTGGAACATGAGGAACCTGTTTCCTAGGGAAGAGGAGTTATTTGGAACCATGTAGACAGGGTGTGCATACCCAAGACTAGACATGCATGCAAAAAGAACCAGGGAGGTTCCTATTATTTGGCCTGGAGCTATTTTCTAAATTCATTGCATGGGTAAACTCTGAAGGAGAGCAGTCACGCAGGTCAAACTGCAATGACTAGGAAAGGTGTTTTCTTTTTTTCCTTATTTTATTTATTTAGTTAGTTAGTTAGCTCCTGGCATTCTATAAGAAGTCTGTCATAATAATAGCTGGATATAAGCTTAAGGAACAGACATCTCAGAGTCTAACTTCCAATGATAACACCTTAAAATATCAAAAATTTCCAGGTTTCAACAAAGGACTACAAAACATGCAAAGAAATAGGAAATGATGGCCAAAGAGGAATAATAAAGCTTTAGAAACCATCAATGAGGAGATCAGACCTGAGACATTCCAGACAAAGACTTTTAAAAAATGGTCTTAAATATGCTCAAATAGCTAAAGGAAAATATGGACAAAGAACTGAAGGAAATCAGGAAAATGATAGGTGAATTCAAAGAGAATATCAATATAGAGATAGAAATTATGAAAACATAGAAATTGTGAAAACAAACGCACAAACAAACAACAAACAGAGGTAAAGACCACAGTAACAGAAATAAAAAATTCCTTAGAGGGGTTTAATAGTAAATTGGAGCTGGCAGAAGAAAGAATCAATGAACTTGAAGATAAGACAATTGAAAATATCTAATCTGAGGAGCAGAAAGAAAGAATGAAGAAAAATTAACACAGCCTGAGTGTAACCTATGGGACACCATCAGCATAACAATATGCACATTGTGGGAGTCCCATTAGGAGAAGAAAGAGAGAAAGGAACAGAGAGAATATTCAAAGAAATAACAGCAGAAAACATCCCAAATTTAATGAAAGTTATGAATATGCACATCCAAGATGCTCATGACTTAGAGCAGGGTTTCTTAACCAGGGGCCCACAGACCCCCAAGGGGTCCATGGAAAGATTTCAGGGGGTCCGTGAGCTTGAATTGAAAAAAATCAACCCAATTAGATGTCCAACATGATATGCGTGTTGCCTTGTCAAATACTACACCACAGTTTAATGTTCTTATTCAAGATAAACAAAAACAGTCTGCACATTGACATGTCTTTAAAAAATAAAATTTAACTTTAACTTTCCTATATTTTTGATGTATTGGATTATTATTTAATGTGTTAAGAAAGAATCACATATGTATAGTATTACATCACGTTTTTAATTTTAGTAATTTAATACATATATTAGTATTTCAATATATGTAACTGATTTCCTTGTAATTTTATTTTATGCATTTAAAAACATTATTCTTGTGGGGATATGTTGGTGCAGGTGTGATATATTTCTTAAATAATACAGAGTACATTGTGGACTTAGTATGATTTTTATTTTGATGTAGTGTATTCTGAGTGCAGGGGATAATTGCCTGCAAAAAAGTTGGTAAGGATGGCGGAGATGGCTTTATGACGCCGTGGGAAAACTCGAATTTCTAAATGTTTGCCAAAAATTACTGTTTGAACAGATGTTGAACTGTGTTAGGTTATCAGGTATTGAAATTACGGGAAAGTTGTAAAATGTTGTTTTGAATAATCCTAAAATTTAATTTAAAGACAGGCCAGTATTGAGTGTCATAAAACTATCTGCCGCTACATTCTGAAAAGGGGTCCGTGGTTTTCACCTGACTGGCAAAGGGGTTCGTGAAACAAAAACAGATTAAGAACCCCTGACTTAGAGGTTGCTCAGACAACTGCTCTGCGAGGTGAGGATGACGACCTGTGAGAAAACGAAGCTGGAGCGCAAGCATCAGAAGTCTAGTTTTATAGGCAACTGTCCTGTGATGTCAGTGGTGCAGCATGTTTGCCACTTTATTATATAGCTAAGCAGAACATGTGCTTAATCTTTGGGCTGCTGAAGGAGATGAATGGGCTACAGAATGAATGTGGCAGTTTAAAAAAAAAATCTTCATTTTTTTGGACCTGCGTATTTAGCTGTTTTGGAACGCAGTTGTTTCCTTTTTGAATTTCAAATATAAGACTGCTACAGTCACAGCACAAAACAAACAAACAAAAACCAGATGTATATATACAAAAAAATCTGCCTGGAGTGTGAGGAGGGAAGGAAAGTGTTCACAAGAAGGGGAGGTTGGAGCTAGGGGTTGGAGAATAAATAATGCTCCAGGACAACAAGGGAGTTAAAAAAAAAAACAAAAAAAACAACATTCCAGGGGAGAGAGAGCACAGGGAATGAATTTTTTCAGTCATCTTTCTGGGTTGATCATGTTTTACCCTGTAAGGGGAAACACTTACATAGTTTCCTCCAGATCTACCTCTCAGAGTATATAGTTTCTAAATGTCCTACAATCAGACTGACCTAAATTTTTCCCATGGTACAATGAGAGGTTATATTTTCCACATTCCTGGGCTAAAATGTGGTGGGACAGCGGATAGGAATATGAGCATGTCCAGAATGGTTGTGGTGTCCTTCTTCATATAGTACTTTGTTAATCCTTTACCGCAGCATTTTCCAAATTTGTTTTGCTTTAGAGGAACAGTTCTCTAGCTTAGCGGTGTGGTGGGATCTCCCAGTCAGCTTTAAGAAATACTGATGCCTGGGTCCCACCGCCAGGGATTCTATTTTAATTGGTCTGGAATGCAGCCTGGGCATCAGGATATTTCAAAGCTCCCCAGGTGATCCTAATGTACAGCCAAGGTTAAGAATCACTGCTTTAGAATTAATTGCATGTCTGTCTGCCCCACTAGACTCTGGGCTCTTGGGAGAAGGGTGTTCATCTTTTCTTCACGCTCCATAGCATTCATTAAAGTTCTTTACATTAATAATTGCTCATTAGATATTTGCTGAATTGAATCCATTAGGACAGAGAACTGAAGAAAAAAAAAAGACTCCTACTCTACGTAGCTATGCTAGGAGAATTAAATGCAGAAGGAAAATCATCGTGAGTTCTCAGGAAGTTGAAACATAGGTGACTACGGTGATGAGGGAAAGCGTGACTCCTGAGAAGAACAAAGCAGAAGTGGAAGTCACCAGATCAATTAATTGCCACATGAACCAGAACTCAGCTCTAAGGGAGACGGAAGGGAGGTCAGCTGTCCTCAGACTGACTCCTGCACTCCCTCCAGAAAAACTAACCTGCCATATTGTAACGCAATTCTGGGGTCCCAAAGTAAAATTTCAGAAAGGACCCTCCTGCTCTGTTAATTTGGGGGAAAAAAAATGTCTCCAAGGAGGGTCTCGGAAATACAACGGCTACTTCACTTGTAGTTATGTCCAGGGCCATCCATATGTGGTAATTTTAGGAGTAACAGGAAAGACTTCTTTACCCCGTTCCTGCTCAGCCTATCTCTTCTGCCAGTTCTGAGACTGCTGTGACACACTCCTCTGGGTTGAGTTATTAAAGGCCCTTATTAAAATATATCTTTATCTATATAATATCTGAGAGAGGGCTTATCTTCTCTTGTCATCCATACAGGCTGTAAGAGGTATGTTTAATATATGGGTGAGGGAAAATGCTGAATGGGTTGAGGTGATATAGAACTGAAGGCTCCTCTTACCCAGGGAATACTGACTGGGTGGGTCTCTGTAGTGATGGGGTCCTGGGGACCCTGGGGGGGGGATATATCTTATTACTTTGTATGGTAATTTTTGTTTTGCCTATTTGTCTCCCCCATTAGGTTATGAGTTCCTTAGGGATAGAAACTGTCTTTATCTCTATATCCTTGGAGCATAGAAATATTAATAAAGATTTACTCAATAAATAAATGGATGGATATGTTAAGAAAATTATCCAATTCTTAGAAGTAAGGCAAAAAATAGTACAGCATATCCTTTTAATGTCATACTGGGGCATTATTAATGGGCCTCCCCAAGGATTAGTTCTCTGGGAGACTGTATCTATGTTTGATTTTTCTATTTACTATTTATTACAGCCCAGAATTTACAAGTTAATTTACAGATTTCTAACTCAAAGGTTACAGTTTTATTGCCCTGTAGAATTAACCAGTTTTGTGTCTACCTAGCAATCTTACTTTATTTTTTAATGCCTATAAATACCCATTTCCTCAAATACATTTGAAACCCGTTTTATCATCTCTTTGGATCTTTTGACATATGTTCATTCTGTTTTTGTATGAGAGTGAATTTTGAAAATCATTCTTAGATAGATGGATGAATGAGTGAATGACTGGAAGCAAATAAGTGGGAGGGGATGACCACAAAGAGGAATAGAGGGGCTCAGAGGACAAACTTTGCTCACTTCATAGGTCTGTCAAAGACTATTAGTGGCTAAGCATATCAACTGCGAGCAACTTCTAGACTCAAAAACCTCTAACAAACTCCTTAAAACAGAACAAAAAAAGAGAGAAATGATTCAATAGCAGCCAAGGGCAATTCATGATCTTACACTGATTCTTAGACGAGAAAATGAAATAGCTATAAAGGACATTATTGGGACAATTAGCAAAATTTGAATATGAACCATAGATTAGATAATAATATTAAATGTTACATTTCCTGATTTTAATAGTTGTATTGTGGGTATGTAAGAAAATATCCTTGTTCTTAGGAAATACATGCTAAAGTATTTAAGGGAAAGTATCATGATGTATATAACCTACTTTCAGATGGTTCAGAAAAAAATAATACAATGTAAAAGTACTCAGACAGAATAAGGCAAATGTGGCTAAATGAAATTTTGAA
>JAQZBX010068725.1:0-15712 GCA_029593785.1 Cabassous unicinctus | reverse complement strand
CGGCTCCTGGTTTTTGGAGCTTTCGGGGCATCTCGTCTTGTCTCTCTCCTTTTACGTCACCATCTTGCTGCATGGCTCCCGGGGCCTGGCAGCTCACCGGCACACAGAGCCTGGCAGCCCATGCACCTTCTATATATATTTTTTTATTTTACCGGGAGGTCCCGGGGATCGAACCCAGGTCCCTCCATATGGCAGATGGACGCCCAACCATTTGAGCAACATCCGCCCCCCTCTAGCATTATGGTTTAACATTAGTGACTTGTGGTTGTGATTTCCTTACAGAGGATTTATATTTTCAAAGTATTTTGGAATCATCTGAGTGCTGCTTCACAGATGAGAAAACAGAATGGGGGTGTGGGTTAAGTGACTTGCTCAAGGCAATTTGCTACCAACACTGAGATTAAAAGCAAAGCAAAACAAAACAAACCAAAAACTCTGCAAGCTCAGTAATACTTTCCTTCTCTTGGAAGAAGCTGGGCAAACACCAGCTTGTCCCCTTATTTTCAAGGGGTCAATTTATGGGAACAATCTACTATCGCATTCAAGCTTTCTGAGCTTACAATACCAGAAAAGCATCTGTGAGCTTTGAGGAAGAATTCTTTCACAGTTCCAGAATCTGGATTGATTTTGGGGAGAGTGAATTGATGCAAAGAAATGTAGTATTTTAAAGTTGCCAATGAATTTCCACTGAGAAGTACTGCTCCTTAGACCTGGAAAGAGTGAGCAGAGAACAGCTGTGCCCAAAAACTGTGGAATCAAGAAATTCCATTCTGGCATATACTTCTACTCTCTTTTGGGGATTTAACGGGGAAGAAAAGAATGTATGGGCAATCTAATCCTGACCACTTTACTAGGACAAAGGAAATGCCCCCAGAATTTTCTAATACAGCAAAAGCAATTTAGAAATTCTACATGTATTTATTTATTTACTAGGAGATTTTCAATTTCTTATGGTTAAAACTGACCAATGATATTTTTTTTCAGTCATCTGGGAAACTTGATGGTTATTTTCCTAATAAGTTACCATACTTTAGAAATTTTATTTTAAATGTACTAAAGGGGTTTATTTTTCCTGTGCTAAACAAGGATGGAGGAACTTTTCTTTCACAGATTAATGGCACAAAGCAAAGAACATACCCTTAAAATGAGAATATTCCACTAGATTTCTTTCTCATCCATGGTGTGCCACTCAAACAGTACCCTCTCCAAGTCATCTCCCCATCTTACAACATGTCTGAAAGATACAGCAAGGTTGAATTTTCCCATTACAAAATGAGTTATATTAAATTTGGTAACCCCCAAGTAAAATTTTTTTTAAAAAAGATAAATTTTCTTATTGATGCTTTCCCACTTTCTGAAACCACCTCTCAACTATCTCAGCTAAGATTGGAAAAAGTTCTTGTAAGGCTATTAATTCCACTGAACTATTCTAGATTTAAGTGACATGATATGCAATTACTGAATATTAGCTTCATATCCATGGTAGGCATTTATTTCAGTATTCAATGAATAGATGAAGAAAAGCTTCTGGTTATATGGCTTTTAAGATATGTAGAATTTTCCCAAAAACTAAATAACAGGTTTTAACTATATAGTTTATCAGGTTGAGTAAGAACTTCAAAACAGATTTTAAGAGTCCCAGAAGTGAAGTCTGAAATTCCTTTGCTCATTTTAAAGGGGTTCTTTGAAAATAGAAAATAAAGATAATTGGTAGTGTGATTCTATTTCTCTAGACTACGCAGTCTCGGCTTTAATGCATCTCTGGGCAAACAATGAGATGTCCTTATACTAATAGCAGGTTGGATGGTTTTATAGCAGAATAGTTTTTCCATATGCTGAAGAACACTTAGAACTGGAACCATCCAGAGTCTCCTGGCTCCTCTAGGGAGGACTTTGGGCTCTGTTCTCTAACGGGCTCTGAAGTTATAAAAGTTTAGCCTGGAAGGACTAAAGCAAGTACTCAGCAATCTCTCATTGTGGGTGTGGAAAGTTCCCCTTAGACTTCAGGCAGAGAAACAAATACATCCCTGTAAAGATCACCCTAAAGAGGCCATGGTCTGTGGTTACACCAAAGATCAGATTTCAGGGAAGTAAAGGTAGAACTGGCACACTGTGTGCTCACCGCACTCCAACCTCTAAACCTAGCCATATCTTTTCTGCGTAATTTTTTCCTCCTGGTGCCCCAAACTAAATTTCATTCATGTTTCAGCAGTACATGTTACACACTGTTCCAACCCTGAGGCAGGGTTTGGCCATTCTTTCAAGTCAAACATCAACTTTTTCAGGGACAGAGACATAGAAATATTAGTATAAATAAAACAAAGTCTTATCTGTCCTCCTCTTTTCATCTCGCATCCTATTTAACAATAAAGCAATGTTGACAGACCCCTTCAGGACTACCAAGGAATCTTTTTCTCCCTGGGTTTTAGATCCACTCACTTCAACTTCAGATGGAAGCTGCTCACCTGGATACCTGGCTCACCAGCTTAGTCAACTGTCTTTCTGACCTCTGCCCTCTTATTTTCACTATCATCTTTCTCCAGTCTTTACTCTTTGCCTATTTCCTCAGGCCCTCTATCCTCAATCAATTCCTTCTGTGATTTTCAAGCTAGAATTTCACAGAAATGTCCTCATGATCTTAATAATTTTACTTATATTTTCAGTCCAAGAATTCTCAATATAAATGAGCATATTAAGGAAATCTTCATAATCTGACCTGACTTTTAATTCATTGAGTCCAGGAAGCCCAACCAGCCAGAAACTAAAGCTGGGGGTGGGGGACAGAGTCAGAATCATACTCAGTGTTTCAAAAAGAACACAGATTCAAGAAATGTTTCTGGCTTAGTGGCAACCTGGCCATTCCCTACACTTAACGTTTTCTAGAGACACCCATGAGCTCTTTGTCAACAGATGAAGAAACTACAACCGAGTCTCGTTAGGAGATTATAGTCCCAAACACCCAGCTCAGTGCCTGGCTTTATCCTAGTCACCACATTTTCAATTCTAGACAAGCAATCTATAGAGTCTTAATCATGGGTGGGCTTCAGGCTGCAAACTGTTATGTGAATGTGCATTTTTCTGGGAGATGTACAAGGCTCTGATAGGGTCTGGAACCACAAATGGTTAAGAAACACTAAAAACCCAAATAGTCCTACGAGAACATAAACTGTACAGGTTTTGTTCACTGATGTACCGTAAGTGCCTAGAACAGACCCTGGCACATGGTAGGGGCTCAGTCAATATTTATTTACTCATTCACTCAACAAATAATTCAAGCCTGCTACCTGAGCTGAAAGGGCTGCACAATGATTTCTGGCCATGGCTTTCTCTGAAAACCTTAGAGAAGAAAAGTAAGGGTAGATTATTTTCAGGCCCTCCACATTGGGTACAAGATTTTCCCTCATGGTCTAGAGTCATTCAAGACAGATGGTAGCTGCACTGCAATTCCAATATCAGATTTCATATCAATTTCAGGCAGTCTTGCTAGATTATCTAAGAAAGTAGTTATAAGTCTGAAATCTAAGTTTACCTGGGCAAACTCTTCCAAAATGTACATGCCAACCCATTCTCCACCTGCCCCTTATCCTCAGCCCCTCCCCCTTTCTGATTCAGCATGGCTAGGGTAGGGCTCAGGTTACGATTATTTTGAAAATGCTCCCTAGGTGACTGATATCTTCCAATTCTCCCCACTCCATGAAAATTACTGATCTAAGAGACAATCTAAGCAAGGTCTAGAAAAGCAAACACAAGCACCCTGGGTTTTGAAAAAGTGACTTGAGGAACCCAAGGAACAAATGGGTTAGATACACCTTGTTCAGATATAAAACAAATAAGACAAAGGAAGAAAAGACACTGCCTTTAATATCAGCTCCATCTATTAGGTACAGACAAATCCATAAGATGGATCCACAGGGGGTTAGGAGCACAAGACAAACAGCCTGTTTGGAGAAGATAGAGACAGTATTTTTACAATGGCCTGATCCAAATTCAGTAAAAACTGGCAAGGTGCTCTCATTCCAAACATGCCCAGCACTCAGCTAATCCCCTCCCTGTGGAGTCAGAAAAGAATGTGCAGAATTCTGAACCCCCTACTCCTCAAATAGGAGGGGCTCCTCCTGAGTACAAGGGTTGAAACTAATCCACTCTTCATCAACTAGCTACTCCTAATTAGGTACTGTCCTTCTAATCTTTATGCTCCGTAAACATCCCTTCCCTACTCTACCAAGAACCAAGTCTTTGCCAAGCTCAATTCATTCTCAACTGGCAAACAAGAACAGAAACCACCCCAGGGTAATGCTACCCTCTGGGAAATCCTGGGGAAGGGGTGCAACAGGATCAGCCCCTGCATCATGGGTTTTCTTAGACTTACAGTATAGTTTATAACATTTAGAACATCGTGTCCCCAACCAGCTTGGTCTGTTTTCTGTTACAAACCTGAAGTAAACAGATTCTACAGCAGCTACAAGTCTGTTACCAAGGCCACTGTATTGATCAGTATAATTAACATTCACAATTCATCTAGTCCAGCATGACAAGCCAGCTGGGCTGCTCCCCACAAGAAGCAAACATTGGGAACCTTCATGTCTTGTTTGCTAAGAAGTCTGGTGCTCAGAAGCTGGGCTCTAAAAACTCAAATACTGAATCAGAAGCTAGATACCACCTGGCCACCAACAGGAAACTGAATTAGTTACCTGAGCAAGTGAACACATCTGCCATCTCTAAGAGGCAACTACTTCTACTTCCAGAGCAGTAAAATTCTTAAGATCTCCCTTTCTCCTGAATCCTGCATAGGTCACGTACTTTAAGGAAGTAAGAGACACAAAATCCTTGGTGCCAACTAAAGTCTAAGCTCCTGGCTAGGACAAGCACTGGCCCCGTTCCCAGAAGACTGTAACTATATAGAAGGTGTGTTTCAAAGACAAGAGCACATATACCTTTTAAACACTGAGCTCAGCCTTTGGCTTAGAAGGGGCAACCAGGGTTGCAGAATAAGAGCCAGAAGTTTGCTTAGCACTGCCAGGCAGAGCTGTTGTTTTATTACTTTCAGGTCTCCAACACATGTTCCAAAATCAAACTGTTCAATTCATTTACTAGCCCCCAAACCTCAAACACCCTAAGACAGCCCTCTGTTCCTTAAATTATGAGCATTTACCAACCATAATACCAGTTTCAACCTTAGGAAATTCAAGTTACCTTTCCCGTTATGTCTAGGATATCTGTAATCTTCCAGCCCACTGCCTTGTGTTCCCATGCTACTGTGCTAAGAAGCTGGAGTCCACATTATTCAGAGCAGTCTCCTCCCTCCCATTTCTGGTGTTGTAAAGGGCTCTCATAAGCTCTTGGAAATTCCCATCAATTTCTCACCTGCAGCTCTTGGTGCTCCCTTATCACCCATGTGGGAGGCATCTATGCTAGAAAAACAACCCAGGCCAACTGAAAGGGAAAGTGAACCAAAGTCCCCGAGTCCAACTCACTTTCTCCTAAGGATGATCATCAAACATTATTTTACTCAAGATATCAGTTACTGAGTATAACATGCCAGGCACTGCATACTCTATGTCTGTATGAGATTCCTGCCTTCAGTATGTTCAGTCTAGAGAATGAAATGAAGAGTAAGATTCAGATATCACCAGGGTCGGTCCTTAAAAATACTTGGAGAAGTACGACACTGAAATCAAACCTACTTTTGTAAGGCACAAGAAGGCAAATTATTTTGCTTGGTTTTTATATTCAGTCTAGTGTATGACCTCCCAATTCCAAACACTCTTGTGGTATCAGTTATGGTGCTTTACTTCAGGGGGATACATGGTTCAAATGAAGGGCAGTGGGGTGAAAATAGTACCAAAAAACCCCAAAAGTTGCTGAAATGGTTTCATTGTGCTTAAGTTCCTGAGTTGAACCTTCAAGGCATTTATAATGAGTCTCTTGGGAAGTGAAAGAGCATCCCAAAGAGGGGTGACAAAGAATACCAACAACCTCAGCTTTGTTGCAAGGCACAAGGACAAACCGCAGGCTGGAAACTTAATCTCTTAGCAGTTTCTGGACCTGTAAAGGAAAGAGATACTGTGGCCTAGAGGCCTGAACTTCTAAAACAGTTTCTTAACCCAGGATCCATGGATGAGGAGTTTCACCGAGTCCCACAAAAAACTCTCTCAAAGTGTATTCAAATTTCTGTGTGCCTGGATATTCCTAAAGAAAGAACCATGATTTTAAGATCCTTAGAGGGATCTGTGACTCAAAAGATTAAGAACCATTGTTCTGGAGTCTCTCTAATCAAGGCGATGTCAAGAGCATTCCCTCATGCAGGCCAGAGAGAAACCTATTTAAATTCTTTACCTTCTATGCAGATTTGTCTATTTATTGACTTCCCCTCTGCAATTAGAGAGAAAAGGGGTGTGTACTTTGAATATTCAAGGCAAATGGCTCTTTTCTACATCTCCAAAACCTACTTGAGAGCCCAAGTAGGTTTTCCTTAAAGCTTCTGAGGACGGAGACAGGATGGAGGTGGTCAACCAGAATCTCTCTCCTAGTAACTTTCCTGATAGATCTCTTTTTTTTAAATTTCAGGATCCTGGCACTGAGGTCAAGGCAGTACTAGCAGGAAGGGATCAAGTAGTTACCATCATGCCTTGGAAACATCATGCCCCAAAGGTTCACTTTATTAATACAACTAATAAGTATTGAAAGAGTGGGAACCATTTCTTAAAAACAGAACTTCCAAATTCTGTCATTGCTCAAAACAGTGATATGAACAGCTTCATTCAAGAAGCCTAAATGAATGAAACATGGTTACACGCATCTCCTACAGGCTTTCAGCCCCTTCATTCTGCCACTCACCAATTCACCATTTAGCTCACACATAGTTGCACACCATCGTGGAGCAGCACATTAACATTCTCCTTGGCACCTTGAGTGCACAGGCTCAGTGGGACTCCACTGATGCCATCGTACACACACAGGTTCAGGAGAAAGAAAAAAACACATAAGCAACAGGGCTTGCTTTACCTAGGCAGTTTTTCTGTTTACAAAGAACTAGGCTTGAGATAGGTCCAAGAGGAACAGCATGGAACAGCGAGCAGTCCCAAACCCTTCTGTTTAAGCCTCGTTTCCATCACACAACTGAGTGCAGAGTGTCGATTTTAAAAGAAGCTAACTGGCTTAGGCCGATAAAGGAGAACATGTAGCTGCCCTTTAGGGCACATTAGCTGAGGCTTTGGGGCTTTCATGACAAGCAAGCAGGAGCATGCTTGGACAGTCCTGTATTTGTGGTTCTGTCAAAGTCCTTTTTCCAATCTCTACCCCACGATTCCACATACTACCTTTTACCAGTAGTTCATCAGATTTTTTCACTTTGTGTCCTGTTTGGGTAGTAAATGACTATGCCCCACTGTAAAATCCTAAGCAGCACCAATATCACTATAAAGCCTTCTGCAATGAGGGCACCAGGCTACATCTTTCAGAAAAACTGAAAAGAGATAGGAACAAAAATAAAAACAGTCTATATCTCAACAAAAGCCTGTGTGCTCCATCCTGTTGCTGTAAATGCTGTGGTGCACAGGCCACAAAATTCAGCAGGAGAAAATCAGTTATGCATAATTAGGAGCAGGCTGCTTAGAGCAGAGAGAAACAGTACCTGGGGGAGGGAGTTGGAGTACAAAGTGGTAGAGCTCAAGAGTTATAGCTCAGAAGTGACTCTGGAATTGTTTCGTGTGATTCAAGGATTCTGGAAGTATGTAAGACCCCCAAACTAGTGCAATCTGTATTCAGCCTAGTGGAATGTCTGACCAACACCCACATTCTATGAGTGCACTGTGTGTATATGGGAGGTGGGGTGGGAGAATTGCCATTCCCATCACAAGCGCTAAGATCTTCACTGTCTATGCTCTTCGCACCCATACCCCCTCCCTAATCAACAAATATTTTAGTGTTCAATAGGTTGAAGTAAGCTCTACATAAAATGGCCCATTTTCTTGTAGAAAACACGTACCAATAGAAACATCTTTGTTTGGGTTCTTTAAGAATATTTCAAAATTAGGTTCTCAATTGCACTACCATGTCACATCATCCAGGGAGTTATAAATAGGGTAACCATATAATTTATTGTGCAAACAAGGGTACTTTTCAGAGTGAAAGGGGTACTCACTGGGCAACATGCTGGGGATAACAAGTATAAAGCAGAACTGTAACAGGCAAATCAGGATATATTGCCACTCTAGGTATAAATGTATATTTATTAAATGCTAAGCCCTCAACAATCCTACATAGGTAGTACTGTTGTTGTTCCTCATTTTAGAGATGAGAAAATAGAGGCTCAGACACGTTAATTCACTTATCCAAGGCTTTTAGATGGCAGAGACTGAAGGTGAACCTCTTACTCCAAAGGTCAAGTGCTTAACTTACATTGTACTAATTCTCATAGTTTTAAGAACAGGGCAAATCAAAGAGATCTCACCTAATAGCAAGCAACAGCAGGATAACAACAACAACAACAACAAAAACACCACACCTGAGTGAATCAAAGATAAATATGGAAGCAGGAAAGAAAAAGTGACCACAATCCCACGTACATTTTTATTAACTGCTTACCTTTTGCAAGGCACTAATAGTGTGGACAAAAGTTGGAAAATGTGTAGTAAGACTCTGTCTTCAACTGCAGATTCTGACTTCAGGTTGCAAAAACTCTGGTCTATAGGAATGTGTTGCCCTTCACATTTAATTTGGACATGCTTCTGACCCACCTCACTATGATGTGTTCTGAATTATTATATCCAGTAAAGGCCCTTCTGTGCCAAAATTTAACATTCAAATTCCCAAACTTGAGAAACTAATGGGTAAAAAATGATTCTCCTTTACTAATCAGTTCCTTTAAATAACAGCCCCAGAGAGGGCATTAAAGTGCTTGTTTACAAATCATTAACTTTACTTAAGGTAGCAGAGTGAACTTATTAGGAGTCCAGGTGACTAAAAATCCACATGATTTTATGTATCAAAATACTCTTTATTCACAACCTCTGTAATAAAAATATATTTTAAAAAGCAAAAAAATATTCTTTATAAGCAAGTTTACAAAAATATTATATAGGGTAACACACATTGGATCTAAATGCCTCCCCCACCCCAATAAAATTAAAGGTACCCATTTGTCATCTTGCTAGCAAGTAATCTCGCCAATGAACAGACTTCTCTCTGTACAAGCTAAAAGTCTAAAGGAACGTAGAAAAAAGTAATATGGAAACCACAGTCTCATTAACTAAACCAAACCAGATAAGAAAAAGAGAGGTGATCAATATCAGTGGAGAAATCTGACAAAGATAGAATCCTTACACCCCTGACTCATTTTCAGAGAATGCCACTAAAATAGTTAAAACAGTAGCCACTCTAAAGAGATTCAATAGAGATACTCCCAATACAGAGAAGACAGGAATGGCAACCTGTTCAATCTCTTCTCAGTGGATCTGAGTAGTGCCAGTATAAACTCTATGAAACTGCCCCAAGAATTAGCTGTAAAGGAGCAGCTAGATTTTGTTCACTAGATAAACACCCAAGCAGTACTCACTGGAGCTCTACTTGGTCTGTGATATAAGCCTCAGGTGATCCTTTTGATTAATTAGTGCTACATATGCTTTATTCAAGGAATATCCTACAAGCAAAAGAAGTTTCTTCTGTGTTCATCTTTCTTCTATTTTGCTGGAGGTAAAGATCTGACTGCATAGATCCTAGGTCAAGTGCCTAATGTCTTGCTCTGGAGAATCCTCCCAGATGTTGAGAAATTCAAATAGCAAATGTTCTGAGATAGGCCTTCCAGCGGAACATGTCTATTTTAGCAGGTTTCATCAACAAACTGGGGATTTGGGTTTACTCTATGAAAAAAGAATCAACTTGACACAATGTCAATTTTCAAAGGTCCAAGGACAGACATTATCCCTGCAACACAAAGTAGCAGAAAAAGGGATAAATACTCAGTGATTAGGATGAACCTGATGACATATTTGGTCTGACTGATAACTGCCAACACAAAGAAAGATCCTTTTCAATTGTCATACAATGCACACTACCCTTACAACTCAAGGACTCCTTTTCTCACCTCAAATTATCCTATCAATACCATCTGAAATTGCCATGATGGTTGTAAACAAGGCTTACCACGTGACTCATACTATAGCTATTAATAGGTAGCATGAAAATTTCCTTTAGAACTTAGTGTCAGAAAAAGTTGTTTTTCTGAGGGATTGGTATGTATTATTTCCCATGCCTGCTAATGAGATTATAACTGTTATTCCCTTTATGTTTTGGCAGCTAGGAAGCTTAGAGAAGCATATGATGATTCTCCTTATCAACTAAGCCCTCAGGTTTAACAATATTTTTTTCTTTCCTTCCATATTTTTGACTTCCTTTCCTATTTATATTGTATATGAGTCTTGTGTTATAAATCATCTCAGATGCTCTTAAAAAGAAGGCAAATAAATATACTAGATATAAAACAGACTTCTTTAAAAGCACTCTTGCTATTTAGCTTCCAACATGTTCCTATCTCTACCTGATTCAAATAACTTACTTGACAGATAAGGAAGCTGTGGCACAGAAACAAATTTGCTTAAGGTGGTACGTACTTAGCTGGCCTCTTGACACCCAGATCAAGCCTTGTTACTGACACAGAATTATACTAGACCCCAGGGGCATACAAAACTGAGTAAGTCACAATTATAGTTGAAGAATCCGGCAATTTATGCTTTTGATGGACATCCGCTCTACCTAAAAGAAAGCAAGCAACGTGAATAAAGGCTCACCAGAAAACTACACTGGGATATGATCTGATTCAGGACCATCAAGGTCACCCTGAAGTAACCTATATCCTCTGACTGGCACCAGAAATGGCCTCATTTCCTGAGGGGCGTCGGGGTTTGGAATGATTCAAGGATTAGTTTGTCTAGAGCCAAGTTGCAATCCTCATAGGTGAAAGGCCCTTTTCTCATACCATTCAGTACCAGGCCAGGTTACTTTTCTCTCTCTTACTGTTCCCATGCTTTCTCACGTTATCAACACATGGCAGAAATACAAAAGTGACTTAAGTCATAATGTCCTACTCAGCCGAAGTTCTGAAAAACAGATTACCTAGGACTTGCTTTGTGACCTTGAACTAGTCCTCAACTGAGCCAATAACTAAATAAATGCCTTTTATCATCACTAGGGAAAGAGTAATTAGTCTTCCTAAAGCACTTGAATACAAAGTGCTGCGTAAATGCTGAACAATAAAGCTCAGAAAAAGCAAGACTAAAAACAAAGGGGCACGTTTACCAGCAAATGGAAACTCACAACAGGGTCTTACCACATCCCTGGCAGAGACTGCTTCTTTCTGCTAATGGAATATGAGTCTCTAAAATCATTAGCACTTGGCCTGACAATAATGCACATTAGCAATATTCCTCCTGGGAAGAGAGGAAAAAGGATATTTATTCCTGGTAGGCAGCCATACCGACATCTCAGTTACTAGTTAGCCAAGTGGGCAATTAATATTTGAGTACTTCCTATATGCTAGATACAGAGCAAAGCACAATGGATTCAATGGTGAACGAGAGTCCTTGCCTTTATGGGAGTTTACAATTCACAATTCAAACTTTGTCTTACCAACCATGGCACTTACAAGTAAGAATAAAGGCTTACTAAAATAAAGGTAAGAATAAAGATACCCAAAACCCTGAAGCGACTAGACAAAAGAGGATGGACTCAAGGGGAGAGGAATTAAGCGTTTTCCCATTTTCCCCCCCAACTCATCTGAGGAACTACCCACAAGCATTCTGCTTGTTAGGGCTATGACTGTTTCTCTAAAGAACAGTGAAGAATACAAAAACAGCCCCAACAAAGCAACCCTCTGAACTGAGAGCTCTAAAAATAAGGTTAATTAGACTCCTTAAAGTCAAAGGACCTTCTTCAATATTTTTAAGGCATTCTGTTCTTAAGATTTTAATTTTTAGAGAAAACAGATAAAGTGCACAGTGGTGACTTGTCTTCTCAATCTTGCATTTGATTTCTGGAGTGACAGGTTAAATTTCTTTCTTCTTCCTCTTTATTTTAAAGCCATCTTTTCAACTTAAAAAAGTTTAATTCAGGTGTAGGAGCCTCAAGGACTGTAACAATTCCTGCAAAACTTGCTCTGTTCAGTTTACACAAGCACTGCATTCTATCAAACATTGCAGGCAGAGATAGCCTTGAAACACTGTCTTTATACAGGACTGAAATATTTATCCAAGTTCTCATTGGTTTCAGAAAGGTCACCTCTTTGCAAAGGTTCTCTGGTCGACTGTTAACTGGGTGCCAGGTATGTGGAAAGTCAAGATGTGGTTGGCAGCAAATGATCAGAAATTCAGAGAGCTATTTAGACTAAAACCTCCAAAGGTTCCCATGCAGTCTTTCTCAACAATAGAATTAAAAGAGTGTCCTTTGAGCTCAACCCACAGCACAATAGACTAAACTTGTTCTGCCTCAATAAGTGCAGTAAAGAATGAGCAATCCTTTCCTACCACCCACCCCTCCAACCCACCCAAGCTCCTTTTTCAAGGGATGCCTAAGTGATCTATTCACATGACTCTTGGATCAACCTGTATCCATGACAGTGTCTGCTGTCACTAACCTCCAAATGCTAATTTCTTACAGATGTTGAAGCAACTGGAAGATTGGAGAAGGTGAAAATCATAGTTTTCTTTCCAATCTCATACTGCCCTCATTGCCTTCATCTGCATAAAAGAGCTGGGTCCACGCATTCTTTTCTCTTGCTATCACGCAGTTGCTGGATAAACGAGCCTCTGCTCCCTAAGATTTGCCCAAAGCTGCCAGATACAGCCACTCACCTGAGGGGGGATTTTCTGCACCCCCCACTTCATCCCGCACTACAAGGGGCCAGTTGAATTGGTTCACCCCCTCCCACACCCGTCTTCGAGGCCCTTCGTCCGGGAAAAGTCAGCCCAAAATTTAAGACCCGGTCCTGTCAGGTTTCAAAAAGATCTCGGAGGACTAGGGCCGAGGAACAAAGGAAAACGAAGTCAGGGCGGCCTTTCCAGCTCGGGATGGGCCTGGGGCCGCTCACCCGCTCCCTCCCCCCCACACCTCAGCTGTCTCGGAAAACCCTCACCCCTAATGTCCGGAACTAGCCGGAGCCCGTCCCGGGTCGAGCGCTCGCTCGCACCCCTTCCGCGAGGCCCGGTCCCCGCCTCCACCCAAAGCCCCCGCACCTTCTTGGGCGCCTTGGTGACGGTGGCCATGAAGGAGTACTTCTCGGCGTCCTCGATCTCCTTGGCCTGCTTCAGCTCCTCCCCGACTCCGGGCAGCGGCATCGCGTCAGGCATCGACATCCCCCGGCCGGCCCGGCCTGCGGCTGACCCACCGCCCCCGCCTCCTTCCCTCACGGGCGTCCGCCCGCACTGCGCCCTCCGACACGCGCTAGCCCACGCTCCCGCCGGGCCCCTCGCCGGGCTGCGTTCGGTTCTGAGGTGCTGGGGTCGGCGCCTCGTCCGCTCGGCAGTCTAACACAGCAGGACAGCGACGGCAGCGGCCGGGGCACGAGAAGCACCAGAGCCAAGCTCCGACCGGCCCGCGCCGCCACCTCCGCCACACGCAGACACACACGCAAAGTAATGGCAGAGGGCGGTGACGCCACGTCAAGTACTGGCAGCTCCAGGGAGGGGGAAGAGGCGGGGAGAAAGGGCGCGCTGTCGTGACGTCATCACGCTGGGTTCAGCAGCAGACGCCACCCCTCCTACGTCGGGCTCACTGGTGGTAAAGCTGCCAGGATGAGCTGGACTCTTTGCGCCGCCAGATGGCGCCATAAGACCTGCGAGAGATGCGTGATTCTTGCAAGGTTGACGCGAGTTTGAAGTTCTCTGGGCTGCAGGATTCCGGGCGAGGTCTCAGAGAGGAGTAATAGGGATGCTTGGGAGAAAAGACGCAAGTCCCATAGGACACATTCTACGGCCATTCCTAGGAAAAATCTGGGGCCCAAGACAGCTTACTCACTGACCCTGCCCCAAGCCCAAGAGCAGTGATGGCTTCTTCCAGCCCCATAGTGATGGGCAGAAAAAACTCAGAGCAGTCTGGTTTCTGTACAGTTCTTTTTGGCCTCTTCCACCACTGCTTCCGGCGGGGCCTTGCCTGTTTACAAGATCTCCAGGCGTTGGAGCTGATAATCGCTGAGGTGGCCATTAGAATATCAGCTGATGGGTCAGCGGGTGGAGAGCAGGAGGGAGGAGGGAGAGTCCCTGGCCTGAATGGCTTTCCTGCTCCATGTCCCACCCAAACGATAAGCTCTGCTAGCTCCCAGTGTGTGTCCAGGGCATTTGTGGACCATTCACACACTTTTACTGGGCCCTACTATGTGCAGTCCCAGTGCTAAAGCCCCAGATGGCAGAGGTGTGTGTGACACATCTGATGTTCTGCAAGGCTTAGTCCAGCAGGAGGGGCAGAGCCTATATGTAACCTAAGTGTCAGCTGAGGTAGCTTATCCTTGGAGATTCAAATGACACTGGCTAAAACTCCCATATCCTGTGGAAAGTCCAATGTCCTCCCTGGAATTTCTGTGAATTAGTAGGGGAACTTATATTTTCATGGTCACCTCTGGCTCCAGTTTTCTGCCTCCTGTGAAGTTATATTCCTTATCCTGATCATGTGACTGCTTCTTTAACTCTTGCTGTCAATTCAAGTATGGAACACAGCTTCTTTTCCTTTCACCCCCACCCCCACCCCTATCCCAAAGCAACCACATAAATAAAGCTGTAACTTGTAGCAGAACTTTTAATGAAGGTTTATGGGTCACAGGGGAGAGGTTGCATCACACAGCCAACAATTTAAAATCACATTTCTGAAATGTCCTGTAAAGTTATTTCGGCTATCTTGCCACCTGGGATTTCTCACTGGCCATGCCACACCTCAAAGTTCCATAGCCATTGCCATCTAATCAAGATACCCCTTGTTTACTCCTCTCCCATCACTCCACCCTATCCTTTCTTCCTTGTTGACTCTGGGAAGCCAGATTTGTCTCTACTATGCTGAGCAATTTAAGTTTTCCCAGTGCGTTTTTCCTAAATTCCTCTCTGAGTCCACCTTTTTATATCTAGAAACCCACCAAGTCTTTAACAGACAGGGTCAATCATTCCAAGAAAGAAGTTGTGGTTTGAAATGACATTTTTCCCACTGGTGTGTGTTCAAGGTCGGGGAGGGCATGTAGTACTCTCTGCTGGGTCCCCGGAAGTCTTAGCTGGAGAAGCCCACATTCCAACCACGCAGCCTCAGGAGGCCCTTTATTTGAAGTGGGCTGTGGAAGTGCCTAGAAGGAGGCACACTTATGCAGCTCCTGCTTTTTGAGCTGTTGAATAGGTTTTCTTACATGCTTCTCTCATCTGCCCACTCTTTGGAGCACTCAGACATCCCTTCCATGGGCATTCCTGTAGCAGAAGGGGCAGAAAGACAAGGGACCAGAATACCAGGGTCATCCATAAGGGTGACTTTCTCTTCTTCTCCCAGCTGGGACTAGGAGCCACACCTGGCCCACCCAGGGCCCTTTGAACGTAAGGCGCACAGTAGCTTTCGTGCTGCGGATTTGCCTGACCTGTTGTCAGGGCCCAGGGATCGGAGCTGCCTGCTTGAAGAACAGGGACAGAGCCAGTTAGAATCAGGGTTGAAAACTCCAAGTCCCTCGAATAGAAAAGCATGCACGTTAGGAGAG
>JAQZBX010068724.1:0-15697 GCA_029593785.1 Cabassous unicinctus | reverse complement strand
CCTGATTTTTTTTTATTGTGAGTTTCATGTTGTTGGTTGCTGTGTTTTGTGGTTGCAGTTCTTTAAATAGTGCTGGATTTTGGTCTGGCATGCAGTTAAATTACTTGGAATCATTTTTATTCTTTAGAGATTGCCTCTGAGCTTAGGTTGGGTCCAGGCCTGCTTTTAGTCTGTGGCTGCCTTAGCCCCATTACTAAGGGCAATACCCTTCTGGGGCTCCTACCCAGTGCCCTGTGGATTAGGTGGTCTTTTCCGCCTCTCTAGTTCTGTCCCACATTTCTAGCCGCCATGGCCTCCCTGAACGCTGAACTCTGTCTCATCAACTCAGGGAGACTGCCGGCACCTGTTTCAGTTTCCCCTCCCCACACTGCAACCTGCAGACTTCCTCCAAGCTGGTGCAGTTGCAGGGCTCACTCTGTCCGTGGTCCCTTCTTGGCAGTCTCTGCCTGCACTACTGAAACCATTGTTTCCTACGGCTTGTCCTGTTTTCTAGGTGTGTAGGGGCCCCTGTTTCTCTACCTTGAAGGAGTTCATGAACAAACGAATCAAATAGCATGCCAGGAGCTGGCTAAGCTGACTGATGTCATTAACGTCCCCTTTTTCCTTCTTTTCTTCATCAGTCACAGTGCGAATGGAAACAAGCAAGATGGCGCAGACCGTTAGGCAGTGACACGGTGGCAGCCCAAGTCTCAGCCCCCAGCATGCTCCAGCTTTACCAGCATCCCGCATCGGTGTCACTGGTGCTCGGCTGGGCTGAGGCGCCTCTGAAGATCAGCGTCTCTTTGTGTCCCGGTGAAGAGGAACCCAAGTGGGAAGAGGAGCAGCCCATGAACTCAGAGTGGGGGCACAGAGCCCTGCCTCAATGGCTCCACCCCAGCCCTCCCTGGCCCCAGCAGCCTCCTTTGTATGACAGGAAACAGGCCCGACAAGGGCACCCATCTCTGGCCACTCTGGCTTCACTGAGCTGGACTCAAGCCCCAGCCTCCCAGGGTGTCACAGACCCTTGAGCTCCACCTATGGCTTCAGCGGGGCATAGGGCTGGCTGGAGGTGGGTGTCGGTGCCACCCTGCTACCCACCCCCCATGCTCGCAGTGGGGCGCTCCTACCCTGACTGGCAGCAGTGCTTCCATGCTGGGGGGAGGTCCTCAGAGCCAGTCCTGCAAGGTGAGTGGGCATGTTTGTAGGCAGCATGGAAGTGGGGGGATGCAGGTTGGTGCGGGCCTGTTGCAGCCTTCAGAAGTGACGCCGTTCCCCAGAGCCCAGAGCTGAAGGTCCTGTGGAGATCTAGCCTCTGCAGCTGCCTTTCCTATCTGACTCCTGGAGCATCTCCTGTTCCCCTGTCTGGGATGCTGCCTGCCTCAGGCCGCCCCCGGGGCAGCACCCGGGATATCAGGTTGGACTGAGTCTGCCCACACTCAGCCACGCACAGGCAGGCCCTCTGGGAGCCCCTTGTGGCTGGTGGGGAGGGACTGGAAGGGGCAGCCTCTTTTTCACCCCACCCCCTGCCTGAGAGCAGGGCCTAGCGCAGCAGGTTTTCCTCCTGCAGGCCAGCAGGGCAAGACCTGGAAGGCTCCGCCAGGAAGAAGGCCGAGGTGCTGGGAAGGATGCGTCCAGCCGTGAGCCTGTCTCTGTGAAATGGTTTTGCAAACAGCTGGGCCACACACAGAGTCTCCAGTGGCAATAAAGTATTGCCCCCACATGTCCCCACCTCCCCACAAGAACAGAGTTAAGTTATAGGGACCTTACAGCTCGTAAGTCCCCGAGTGGGGGCAGGGATGTGGCCCCCTCCTCACACGCCAGGCAGGGCTGCCCCCTGGCAGGGCCGCATTGTCAAAGAATGGGAGGCGGGCAGAGGAGGACTAGTGGACCATGGTGACAGGGAGCAGGGCTCAGGGAGTGGCCCCACTGTCGGTTGGACTCAGGCCTGAGAGCCACAGCCTCACAGTTACCACCTCGTGGGGTGCTGCTCAATCCTGCGGGCCTCGGTGCCCAGGGCCTCTGACCAGCTCACGCTTCCTGCATGCGTGTGGGCAGCAGAAGAGGGTGGAGAATCCTCATGGAGAGCCTTTCTCCCGGGACCTTTCTCCTGGGCGTTCTGAGCTCTCTGCTTTCTGGGAGTGCCTTCATCTGAATACTACGGCTGATAGACTCAGCCCATGAGAGAACTGCCCCAACCCCATGATAAGCCATAACTTTGGTGTTCCTTTATCATCCTTGGCTGTACACCCCCATCCTGCCGGGATATGGGGTGTGGAGGCCGCGGAGCCCGACTCTCGGCCGGGACGAGGCCCAGCTGAGAAATCTGTCTGTCTCCCATTCATCAGCAAGGGCTGAGCTGGGGTCTCCCTGTGTGAGATGCTCACACTTAAATGGGACGAGCAGAGCAGCTGAAGAGGCTGGATAACATCTAAAGCTGTTGTTCTGTACAAGAAGGCTCCTCTGACCGTTCATTCATTCAGTCAGCAAATACTCAGCACAAGCTGGGGTTCAGGTGCTGGTGAATGAGCCCCAGCTCTCATGAAGATTGCATCTAGTGAGACGAGAGTGACCCTAACAAATGTATGTTAGATGGTGATTAGTGGTATGAAAAAAAATAAGCAGGACAAAGGAGATAGAGAGCAGTGGGACAGAGCATAATTTAAACAGGAGGCTATGAAAAGGTGAAATCTGGGCAGATGCTTGAGTGGAGAGAGGGGCAACCTGTGGACTTTCAGGAGGCAGAGCTCTTAGGTAGAAGAACAGTGCAAAAGCCCCGAGGAAGGTGCTGCTTGGGATGCATGGTTGAAACCATCGATGTGAAGCCATGGTGTCAGTAGGAGAGCGCCATGTCCAGTCCTGGGCAGGAAGCACGAGTGTTACGTGCAGTTCTTGTCAGAAACCAGGCCTGCCCATCTGGTCAAGAGGGCAGAGTCTCCGGACGGGAAGCAGCCGCGGGCTGGCAGGCATCAAGCCCCAAGGCACCCTTCTCTAGGAGCTCGGTAACAGGCCCCAGCTGAAGACAGTCGCTCGGGTTCTCTTTGTGGAGCTGCCGTTTTCCTGGCATTGTCCACCTTCACCTTTAGGACTAGGACATCAGCTCTGGCCGGAGTTCAGATGAGGGCCCAGAGGTCTTCTGTCCTGGAAGACTGACTTGTGGCTGGCAGAATGGGACAGCTGTGCTCATGTCCCTTTGGCTTTCTCTCGCTCCCTGGCACACTCCTTCAGACATTTTAGAGTCAGGAAATGGCCACACCACCTGTGCCACAGGCCAGCTTGCCTGTTTATCGATCCATTCCTCTCCAACTCCGCCAGGCAAGGCCATCAGATCCTGCCTCTGGCTGTGATGGAGGAGCTTGTAGCAGACCAACCTGCCGAGGACAACTAAAGAAGCTGGCAACAATCCAGAAGGCATTTGCCTGAAGGACTGGAGAGCCACTGAGGCAGCTGCAGGCTAGGAGATGCTCTGAGGTGAGCCCAGCTCTCTGCACTGGGCTTTTCCCTTGGGCACTGGCTTGGGCAGGAGCCTGAGAAGCTGGGCAGAGGGTGGCTGCTAAAGGCAGAGCAGCCAGAAGCTTCAGGCCGCCGTGTGGGGCTGCAGAGACCAGGCTGGAGTTTGGGATTGCTGAAGCAGCAGGACTTGAGGGGCTGGGATCCCTGAGAGAAAGGAGACCAATGTTCACACCAGTTTTCTCTGCTGATTAAGCTGTTCAGGGCAAAAAGCTAAGGGGCAAAGCAGAAGGTGGCCAAAGAGCAAGGCAGAGTTTCCAGCAGTTTCATGGTGCCAGGGCCCGTCAAGGAGGAAGAGCCCTAACAGATACACCCGGCTGTCAGCTGGGATCCTGGGAAAGCCATAGGTGGATTGGCCTGTACAGGGGCGGCAGAGCCCCCTGCTGCCTGTGGCGGCCACTCTCTGCTCCCCACTGGTGGAGGGGGCACCTTCTTGGAGGGAGACATCATCTAGACCCTCTGCAGCTTTTTCATTCATAGTACCTGGCATTCAGTCAAAAATGACTACGCATGCTGAGAAATAGAACCAAGACGAAAAAGTGATGGGCCCACAGGAGAGGAAGAGATTGGAGTTGTTAGACATGGACTTCAAAATAATTGTTATTAACATAATAAAGAAAATAGATAAGAATTTCACAGAGAACTGGAATTCATTTAAAATTGAAAATTCTGAAACAAAAATACAATAACTGAAATGAAAAGCAGATTGTAGGCAGCTGAAAAGAAGATGAGTTAGAAGATTGGTCAATAGAAAACATCCATACAAACATCACTTCAGCTGTGTGGGACAGGTGAGCGTCCTTGTCCCAGACCCTTCTGTGGGCGAGATTCAGATGGCGAAGGGGTGCTGCTGAGAAGGTTCTTCGTGTAGACATAGGTGGTTTTGGAATTGGGGAGTTTGGGGAATACTTTTCATTGCACCCTTGTTGGAAACACTCCAGCACTTGAGTCCATTTTCCTGCCCCAGAAAGTAGAGTTTTGTGACCCCGATTAAATCTTCAAGGGCCTCAGGTCCATCATTAGGAACACAAGCTCTCATTTGTACTCTTGGGCTCAGGCGAAAGGTGTGCTAACTTCTCCAGCATGCACCCCACAAAACCCTTTTTAAATAAGCTTCTTTTCACTTGGGTCTCTCCCAAAAGTAGATTGCAGAAAAGTAGCGTTGGGGTCGGGGAATTGGGGCAGCCCGTGGAGGTGTGTCTGGGGCGTTCACTGTTGTTCAGGACTCGTGCACCATGGGGCTCAAATGCCAGCTCCTCACTGTCACGGGGGACATGGGCACAAACCACAGGGAGGACGTGGCAGTTGGGTCTGCTGTTGGGTATGACCGTGAAGCTGGTTTTATCGTTGAGATTCAGTTACGGGTTGTTCTGAGAAATTTTCCATTCTGGGTTAACAGTTTCTTTATAATGAATAGAAACAAATTCATGGGATGGTTAGCTGGGGCTGGCTCATGGGCCAAGGGCAGCAGGTTGAGCTGAGCGGTGACGGCTGACCAGCTTGGGTCACTTGATGTGAATCAGCAATGTCACAGCAAAGACACTGGCCCTTTCCCTGAATGTAAAGGGTAAAAGGCCCTTTGTCCTCTAAAGTGCCCCGTCTGTGGGGTCAGCAGACACACCTCCCACAGGGAGAGAAGGAATCAGGACCCTAGGGCGAGCCTGGGCACAGCATGCTCTCTGCTTTCATGGTTCTGGCTGACAGGCAGGCCATGAACAAGCTCAAGCACATTCAAACCAAGAAAATAAGCGAAAAGCACCACAAAAAACTGGAACTGGGGTCACGTTGATGATGAGTGGTTGGGTGTCAAGAGGAAGCCCTCCCCAGAGAGGGGACGTTTAAGCCAAAACCAGAGTAAGCAGCCCCCACCTCGCCCGGCAGAGCAGCGGCTCTCAGCTAGACTCTCGCACGTCACAATCGGCATTGATTTTATCTTGAGGACAATGAGAAACTGCTGACAGACTTTAGGCGGGGAATAATGTGACCTGAGTACACATGTAGAAGGTTGTTCTGGGTGCTGTGGAGACTTGGATTGTGAGGGAAGGGTTTCTGGAAGCAGGGAGACCACAGGGAGGCTTTGGAGGCTTCGGGTGTGAGGTGGTGGCCCTGGTGGGGGGGTCTCTGAAGCATTAAGGTGGATTCTGGGGATGGGCCCGGCTTGCTGATGCTCTGGGTGTGGCTGAGGGGAGCAGGGGTCAGGGTGGCTCCCAGATCTGGGCTGGAGAGGCCAGGGACGATAGTGGAGAGGGGTGGGGAGGATGCAGGAGGCGCCCTGCCAGGCCACAAGGTGTGATCCGGGTGTTGAGCCTGGTGCCCCCGGAGGGTGCGCCGAGCTGGCGGAAACCCAGAGCCTCCCGGGGGCTGTGGGGCCCGTGACTGCTGTCTGCCCAGCCATCACCCCTGACGACCTGAAATCCTCCCGGCGCCGCCACAGCCGAGTCGCCACCAAGGCCCGTCCACTCCTTCCCACCACACAGGCCTCTCCACGCTGTGCCTTCTGCTCCGATGGGCCATCTCTGCTCACCTGGAACGCGGCCTGCTTGTCTGCCTCCTCCCAAGCCCCACCTGCTTCTCACAGCCTTCCTCCTAAAGGGTCAGGAGGATCTTTTAAAATGCATACATGGGGATCTAAATGGGGTTTGAGTGGTTTGATTTTTAATTTTAACTTTTTGTTACCTCATTTTCTGGATTTTGCATTATCTTCGGTTTTCTGGCTTGCAAAATTTTTTATTTATAGAATTTTTAACATGAAATCATGGAAACTTTCAACGTATATAACAAGCTGTAGCAGTTTGGCAGTTTGATATAGTTATGAATTCTAAAAATAGATATTGGGTCATGCTTGTAAACTGGTCTGTTCATCTGGGCGTGATTAAGTTATGATTAGGGCGTTGACTGGGCCACGTCAGTAGGACGTTGAGCCCCACCCCTTGGTGGGTGGGGGATCAAAGATAAAAGACATGGCAAAGGACAGAGTTGGAGCAGTGTTTTGATGTTGGAGTTCTGATGCTGAGTTTCAGTGCTGGAGCCTGGGGAAGTGAGCACAGAGGGGCTTGGTGGTGAGGAAGGAGAGAGGCCCTGGGGAAAGGGACAAGCTGGTCGCCTGGTACTCTACAGCTGGCCTTGTGGAGCGACGCAGAGCCTAGAGAGCCTCACAGTCTGCAGCTGACCATGTGGAGGAAACAAGCAGCTGAACCTGGAGAGAATCAAGCTCCAGGAAGAGAGGAACCCAGGAAGCCGGAACCCTCACAGACGTCGGCAGCTGTCTTGCTCCAGCACGTGGCAATGGACTTTGGTGAGGAAGAAACTTATGCTTTATGGCCTGGTAACTGTAAGCTCCTATCCCAAATAAATACCCTTTATAAAAAAAACAAGCCATTTCTGTTATTTTGCATCAGCACTTCTTTGACATACACAAGCCTTCACACACCATCACCAAGCTTCCTGGCCAGTATTTTGAAGCAAATCTCAGGCATCATATCATTTCATCCTTAAATATTTTATGTCAACTCTAAAATATAAAGACTATTAAAAGTATAAAACCACAATGTCATTATCCAATCTAAAAACCTAATTTCACCAGTTATCAACCAGATGTGTGTTCTAATTTACCTGCCTTATGATTTTTTTAAAAACAGGATCTAAATAAGTTCTGCTTATTGCATATATTGACATATCTCAAGTTTCTTTTTTTTTTAAGATTTGATTTATTTACTAGCCCCTCCCCCCATTGTTTGCACTTGCCATCTGCTCTCTGTGTCTGTTCATTGTGTGCTCTCTATCTGCTCATTTTCTTTTTAGGAGACACTGGGAACCAAACTCAGGACCTCCCACGTGGAAGGGAGGCTTCCAATAACTTGAGCCATATCTGCTCCCTGCTTGCTGTGTCTCTCATTGTGTTTCCTCGTTATGTCTCCTTGTTGCATAAGCTTGCCACACCAGCCCATCGTGAACAGCTCACTGTCTTGCTTGTCTTTAGGAGGCACCAAGAACTGAACCCGGGACCTCCCATGTGGTAGGCGGGCGCCCAATTGCTTGAGTCACATCCGCTTCCCTCAAGTTTCTTTTTAATCCATAAATTCCTCCTCTGCCCTTCTCACTCTCTTTTCTTGCAATGTATTTATTGAAGAAACCACGTCCTTTGTCCTGTAGTTTCCTTGTCTGGATTTTGCTGTCATGATGGTGTTGACCATGGGCCTTTGTCCCCTGTATTTGCTTTAAGTTGGTATTTAAATCCAGAGATTTGATTAGATTCAGGGTTGTTTTGGCAAGAATTTAAGTGCTTTTGTGTCCTTTTATCAGGAAGCACATTACATGATGCTCAGAGCTCCTGAAAACCGGTGCCTGGATACCTGAGCTCCTTGGCTGCCTGACGGCGGTCCTTCATCAGCTGGAGAGTCCTGTATGAAGAGAAGGGGCACCGCTGCCACAGGTGAGGCAGGCTAAGTACTTGTTTCTTTGATTTTATTTGCCAGAATAACATGTTGGTTCCTTAGCATCCTCCAAAGGTGATAATTTTTTTATATCACTATGAACTTATACATTTAAACATAATTGATACATTTAATCCATTGCAATTATTCTCATTAGTGATTTGTAGAATTGAGGATTTCTTTGTGATATGTGGTCAGTTATAAATGACGATGGCCAGAAAAGAAAGTGTATCCCGCACAGTAAGCTGGATCATCTAGTCACTCAGAGAGCCGTTACGTGAGGCCCGAGGGTCCCAAACTTCCTCTGTTCACAGCATCCTTGGTTACGTTTCAGTAAGTATTTTGAGGTCCCCCAAGGTTAAAAGAAATACCTAAACAGTTCCATTTATTAAAAACATATATCCAAAGTATTTAACCTAGCAACTTAGCAGACATTTGAAAAATATATTTAAAGGAAAAATGTTTCCTTTCATTCCTAAGCACAATCCCTTCCTAGAGGGCTGTGTGTGCCCGCTGGGTCCTGCACGTCTCCAGCCCTGGACTCGGATCGGGTACCACTGCCTCATTTCCTGTTCCACATCGATTTTCACACGGTAATCGCTTTTTCAGCAACCATCAAAAACCCAGCTTTGCAAAGACAGGCTATCATGGAATGGACTGTCGTGAGATAAAATGTGGAAACTGTGAACTACCTCAGGCTAGTGGTTTGCGTAGTGTCCAAAGGTGTCAAAAATGGCTGTTTGGAGAGCATGCGTAGCTCAGTGGTTGAGCGCCTGCTTCCCATGTATGGGGTCCTGGGTTCAACCCCCAGTACCTGCTAAAGAAAGAAAAAAAAGTGGCTGTCTCCTCAAAATTTAAAGTATCCCCCAGCACCCACGCGTTCACCGTGGTGCCCCAGCCTAGGAGCCACAGCTGCCCGCCCTCCACGCTTCCCCGGATCTGAGAAGCCTGTGCGAGTCTCTCTGCGGCAGGTATGCTGGTAGTGGCGGTCGCCGCCTTGGCGCCTGTGGCTGCGGGGAGCACCTGCTTGGTGCGCACAGCCCGCCCGGCCTCGCACCCTGTACCTCCTCGGGTCGCCTCGCCCCTGCCCGTGCTGGCAGGACTAGCCCTTGATTCCAGCAGCGTCAGAGCACAAGGCCTGGCTCGGGACGCAGCAATCCATTGTTCTACGCTGTCGCCCCATATCCTCTTTCTGTTCAATTTAACAAGGCTGGAGAGTCCTCACGGTTGGTTTAAAAATCCAGGAAAGCGGCCCAGCTTTCCCTGCTTTAGCCCTTGGCTGTCGGTGGCCATGTCCCTGTTGGTTGATGTGACGCTGAAAAATGCCACAGGTGCTGAGCTTCCTGTCCCCTCCGCCCCGTTCCCGGTGCCCGCTGCTGTGTCCCCAGTGTGGGTGAGCATCCCTGAGATTGCCATCGGATGCCAGGCTTCCGTCCACTGGCATGAAACGCCAGCGTCACGTGCGTGCACGTACGTGTCTGTGACGCGCACCATCTTGACGACAGTTCTCTTATTTGAGACACACAGCCAAGAGTCAGCAGAGCTGGAATCAATATATTCCTCTGCTGGGAAAGTGTTTCATTTGACAGAAATATTGAAAAGATGATGAGGCAAAGTAGATCAATGTCTGACAAATACCGACTGCATTTCTCCCATCTCCATGCGAGTTTACTCCCATCCCCCTCCGCCGACGTTGGGCCCAGTGGCTGAAGCCAATAGAATGTGGGCAGAAGTGACAGTGTGCAAATTCCCCGCCCAGGCCTCAAGAGCCACTGTATTTCTGCTCCTTCCACCATGTTAGGAGACACGCCCTGAGCAGGTGCAGTCCCTCCAGCCCAGCCCCAAATGAGACACGTGGAGCAGAGCCATCCCAGCTGACATGTAGACCTGTGCGCACAAGGAAGAAATGCATATTACACACCAAAGAGTTTGGGGGTGGCTTGTTACTCAGCAACAGCTGACTGGTACAGACGGAAAAGAGGTCCATAAGGGAAAGGTGCATGAATGATAGCAATAAGACACCTCAGAAGGTTCTTGGTCTCAGGGATATTGAGTTTTTAAGGAGATGCAAAATGATTCTTCTATGGAATGCTTTATCAACGGACCCGTAAACCTGAGAGGAAGGCAGGGAAGGTTTGATCTCCATTTTATAATTGAAGATAATGAGGCCCAGGCCAGGCTCTTCCCTTGGCTATGCCTCCTGCCCTCGCCGGGAGCCCCTACTTCTGAGGGCAGATGACACAGCCGCAAACAGGACTCAGCAGTTGGTATGTGCAAGGCCCGAGTTCGAACCTTTCCTTTCTTCCTGGAGAGAGGAAAGGCGGGGCTGCGCTGGGGGCTCCCCAGAGCAGAGAGGGCAATGTCTAGCCAGGAGCAGGGAGGGGCGGGAGACCCATAGTGGGGGCTGCTGTGCTGGGCCCCCGTGTCTGGGCGGAACCTGAACAAGACAGTCTCTCTGTGGAGGGACAAGCTACGTCCAAAACATCAAAACGCTCTTCTGTAACCCAGACACCTTCAGGGAACGTTCAAGGGTCTTGCTCTGTGTTTGGGGTCTGGATCTTGATGTGCTTGAGGCTGTCCCAGCCTCAGGGATCGAAAACGGAGGCAGCAGTGGTCGATCTCTGAAAAAGCCTGGACAAGGCTTCTGGCAGCCTGAGGCCAGCAAGACTCCACCTTGCGGTCACCGTGCGGGGTAGACAGGGCCACCGGCAGCGCGCTTTCCTCACTGCCGGGCGCTTTGCCTTCTCGCTGTTTGGAAACCCCCAGGCCTGCCTCCTGCTTCAGGACCAGCCGGAGCCACAGCCCACCCTGACTCCGACCTTGTCGCCTGCAGACGGCTGCTCTCCAGCCTCGCGCAGCTGCCCCTCCCCAGGGTGGGCCCCGCCTTGCCCTGCTGCGAGGCTGTCTTCTTTGAGAGCCCCCTTGAATGGTGTAGGGGGTTAACAGTCGCCCCAAGCCATCCATGTCCTCATCCCAGAACGGGCGAATGTTACTTGACGTGGCAAAAAAGGACTTTGTGGATGTGATTACGCTAAGGGTCTGGAGACGCAAGATGAGCCTGGGCTGTCACGGTGGCCTCCAGTGCTGTCCCTGCCTCTGCACGAGCGGGGAGGAGGCAGAGGCCAAGCCAGACGGCCACAAGCCGAGGGACGCCGGCAGCCCCAGAAGCTGGGAGAGGCGCGGCACAGGCTCACCCTTAGGGCCTCCAGAGGGAGCGTGTCCCAGTGAATCTGGTTTCGGACTGAGAAAGAATAAATTCCTATTGTTTTACGTCACCCAGTGTGTGGTGCTTTGCAACAGAACAGGAGATGCCCACGGATGGAAGGTCAAGGACACGGGGGCCTGGTGCAGCCTTGGAACGCACAGCCTCTCATCCCCCTCCAGGAGGTCCCTCTGCCTCGCCTAGAGTGTGGGGTGGGCTTGCAGCTGGCCCTCTGGGACCTTGCGGTAGCGCTCGTCCAGAGCCCCTTCCTCCCGAGCTGCCCCTGCACACGCTCAGGCCTGAGCTGGCAGGAGGCAGGAGGCAGGGGCGGAGGGTCCCTGGTGGCAGAGCTTGGAAGGCCAAGGGCCTCTGGCTCCAAGGCACCCTGGAGGGCCCTGAGGGGATGAACGAGCCCCTCAGCCAGCAAACCTGCTCCCGCCCCCTCGTTGGCAGCTTGGGGGGTGGTGGGAGCAGGTGGCACATGTGACGGACACGAGAGCCTTGTAAAAACCAAGTGCAAACAGGATTATCAGGTGCTGCTGTTACTTCCAGAGCCGCGTCCCTGCTGGAGGACGGCCCACTCCAGCACCCCCCTGCGTGTGAGGCACACAGGTGGCACCAGTGTGCTGCGCTGTCAAGGTGAGGCCAGGTCAGACCAGGGGCCCACGTGGCTGCCCTGGAAAGGTCACGGTCGCTCAGCCCTTAAAAGCCCTGCGGGAAAAGCAGGCCAGGCGGGAGTGTGCTGGGGCCGCTCCTCCACACACCTCCCCTCGTGGCGCTCTCCTTCCTCTCCTTGGAGCAGCAGAGGGAGCGCTTTGCTCTCAAAGAGCCCTGAGCGCAGGTTCCCGGCCGAGCCACCGTCACTGCCGTGGAAGCCGTGGCGTGAGTGCCGGCAGGGAGGGGCCCTGGGCGGGGGTGGCTGGTCTGCGAGCTGGTCTCCCACCCCCAGGGGGCCAGGGGCCGGCACGGTGCAGGCCTCAGGCCTCCCCCGCGGGACCAGTTTCTGGGGGTGGCCTGGGCCTGGCTTTGGACGGGTGCGCAGGTTCTGGGGGCTCCGCAGCCTGT
The DNA here is from genome assembly GCA_029593785.1 of Cabassous unicinctus. Taxonomy (NCBI): domain Eukaryota; kingdom Metazoa; phylum Chordata; class Mammalia; order Cingulata; family Chlamyphoridae; genus Cabassous; species Cabassous unicinctus. The sequence goes on along the minus strand of JAQZBX010068724.1, from coordinate 3,511 downwards.
GTTCCGGCCCCACCCGGGAGGACCGACCTGGCCAAGCAGGAGCTGGGAGTGGCTGGGGGTGGGGGGCAGGAGCTTGTCTCCACGGGGCTGTCTCTCCCCCCCCAGGATGAGGGGTGCGAGGCTGACAGGGGCGCTGCTCGCCCTGGCCGGCCTGCTGCAGGTGGCCCTGTCCCTGCGAATAGCGGCCTTCAACATCCAGACTTTTGGGGAGACCAAGATGTCCAATGCCACCCTCTCTAAGTACATTGTGCAGGTCAGACGGGGAGGGCTGGTCCCTGGGGGCAGAGGAGCCGCGGGAGGCCACAGGCTGGTGGGCCAGGAGGGGCCACCTCGGTCGTGTCGGGTGCAGCAGGGTCCCAGCTGCCGGCCCGGCCGGGGAGTGGGGGGCCCGGGGGCAGGCAGGGACCCACTCAGCACCCTTGCCCCCCCCAGATCCTGAGTCGCTACGACATGGCCCTTGTCCAGGAAGTCCGAGACAGCCACCTGGTGGCCGTGGGGAAACTGCTCGACGGCCTCAATCAGTGGGTGACAAAGCGGCAGGGCCCTGGCGGGGGGTGGACGGGGACAGGCTGTCCAAGGACACAGGACGCTTTATCCCCTTAACCCAGGGATGCACCCGACACCTACCAGTACGTGGTCAGTGAGCCACTGGGCCGCGGCAGCTACAAGGAGCGCTACCTCTTCGTGTACAGGTGAAGCCCCGGCGATGGGAGTCGAGGGGACGCAGGAGGCGGAGGGTGGTGGAGGCCCCCGGAGCGGAGGCAGGACCAGGGGGCAGGCAGGGGCTTCGCGGCCGGCCTCGGTTCACCTTCCCGCGCCCGCAGACCCGACCAGGTGTCCCTGCTGGACAGCTACTACTACGACGACGGCTGCGAGCCGTGCGGGAACGACACCTTCAGCCGGGAGCCAGCCGTCGTCAAGTTCTCCTCCCCACTCACGCGTCAGTGCTGCCGCGACGCCTCCCACCCTGGGTCGAGGGGGGCCCTTGGGTGCAGCTCCCACGGCCCCACCAGTCCCTGCCCAGTGCCCCCACCGGGAGCCTGGCCCTGCAGGGACCCCCGAAACACCCCCAGGCGCCGCGCCCTCCCAGCCCCTTCCCATAGTCACCGTATCTGAGAGCACGACCCAGCCTGGCCCTGGGAGCACCTGGCGCCGCCCCGAGCAGCCCGCGGCCCCCAACTCGCCCTTAGTGCCCTGGCCCCCCACAGCCGTCAAGGAGTTTGCCATCGTGCCCCTGCACGCAGCCCCTGCGGACGCGGTGGCCGAGATTGACGCGCTCTACGACGTCTACCTGGACGTGCTGGAGAAGTGGGGCATGGAGGTGAGGCCCCCCGGCCCCAGGCAGAGGCGGGGCGTGGGGCGAGGGCCCCAGGCTGACGGGGCTGCCTCCGGACAGGACGTGGTGCTGATGGGCGACTTCAACGCTGGCTGCAGCTACGTGAGCCCGGCCCAGTGGGCGTCCATCCGCCTGCGCACGGACCCGGCCTTCCAGTGGCTGATCCCCGACTCCGCCGACACCACGGTTTCCTCCACGCACTGCGCCTACGACAGGTGAGTGGCCAGGGCCATGGCAGGGAGGAGGCGGCTCGGCTCCTCGTTCCGACACAGGAGGCACCTGCCAGGCCCCTCACGCCCCTGTGCGGTAGCTGCCCACGTAAGGAGACGGCATAAAGCGTCTCAGGTTTAGAAAAGCACGTCCAGGGGCAGGTCAGGCAGACTCTTGCCCCCCACGGTGTGTTCTGAGCAGGCTCGAGGGCACAGGCGGGTGGGGCTCGGGGTCACGCAGACCCAGACCCGAGTGGGACGGGATGGCGGCGAGCACGCCGCGAGGTCACCTAGCGACGTGGGTGTGCGTGTGCCGTGTGGGCCGAGTCCACGGACCCCGCCAGTGACTCACAGCTCATGAGTCATGAGGTGCCAGAGCTCGGGGAGAGACAGTCTGTGGGCGTAGGGCTCAAGCTGGGGCGCCTCACGCCTGGCGTCCACCACTGCAGGATCGTGGTCTCCGGCCCTCGGCTCCAGCGCTCGGTCGTTCCTGACTCGGCTGCGCCCTTTGACTTCCAAGCTGCATTTGGACTGAGCAACCAAACGGTACGTCCCCTCCCTCCAGTGGGGGCCACGGGAGCTGAGAGACTGGGACCCGTGCTCCTGGCAGAACCCGCTCTGGGCAGGGTGGCTGCGAACAGCGTCCTGCAGGCGTGTCCCCACGGCCTGGGGCGGGAGGCTCTTGGTCCCCCCAGACAGAACGCGCACAGCTCGGACCTAGGAACACGAGCCGCGCCGCCAGGGTGGCGGCTGTGGGGAAAGCGCCGCTGCGCCTGCAGGCGCCCTGCCTGACACCCCCTGCCCGTCCCGCCGCAGGCCCGAGCCATCAGTGACCACTACCCCGTGGAGGTGTTGCTGAGGAGAGTGTGACGCGGGCGGCTCCTGGCCCAGCCCCTCAGCTCAGCGGCCCAGAGGAGGGAAAGGAGCAGCCGTGGGCCTGCCGGGCCCCTGGACCCAGCCCCCAGGCAAAGGCCACCAGCCCTCCCTGCCCCCTGCTGCCACTGTGAGCGTGGGGGCCGTGGCCCTGGAGCACCCTGCTTTCTCAGCATCTGAAGAAAAACTTCAACATGTAGATGAAGAACCTTTTAATTTGGGTCAATAAAACTCAAGAAGGTGGAACTCAGCTGTGGCGTGGGGCCGCCCCCTGCACCCCGTCAGTGCCTGTCCAGGGCTCTGGTCAGGAGGTCGTTCAGGCGGCCCACCATGGGTCTGGGGTCTTCGACGAGCCCCGCAGTGATCATGGCGTTGTCGTAGATCTGAAAGGAGGGGGGCCTTGTTGGGCGGGGTCCTGACCCAGCTCCGCCTCTAGGGAGCACCTTAGTCCTGCCGGGAGGGGGCTCCTCTCACCTGGTCCACGAGCAGCTGGGCCAGCTCCGGCTCGCTCGCTCTCAGCTGGCTGAGCCTCTTGATCAGCGCGTGCCTGCAACCCAGAGAGCCGGGAAGAAGTGAGCACAGGGCAAGCCTCCCCTCCCTCCACAGGCCGCTAACGGGCATGCCTCCCAAGAAGCTGGGAGGCAGACAGGCCAGGACGGAAAACAAAGGGGTAGAAAAACTAGAAAACTAGATATAAATAATCATTTGCATATAACATTAATATATTCAGCCAAAAATTTCTATGCTGGACAAGGCAGTTAAGGTCTCCAGGTGCCAGAATTAATCTTCCCCAAAACACTACACAGGGACAAAAAGAAAAGTGTAATATGTGAAAGGGCCTATGACGGCTCTTGGCTAGGAAGACCAAACATAAAGGGGGACGTTTCCCTAAATTAACCGATAAATTTAATATAATTCCTTTATGTTAACAGATTTTGAAAGATTTTTCTTTTTAGCAGGTACTGGAGATCGAACCCAGGACCTTGTACAAGGGAAGCAGACGCTCAAACACTGAGCTACACCTGTGCCCCTTAAGAGATTTTTTTCACACCTAAATAAGCTCATAAAAATAAACAGGGAGACGGGGGACGGA
>JAQZBX010068723.1:0-15716 GCA_029593785.1 Cabassous unicinctus | reverse complement strand
CTCAGATAAGTCACCTCTGCTCAGAAACTACCTTGAGCTCCACAGCCTCACCCCAGTGTCTCTTCTCTCTGCCCATACACAAGATGTACAGCCCAGTGTAGTGACCAGTTGTTCTCCCAGCCTGCTCAGTATGGTGGGGACCTCATCTTGTCCTCTCAGGACCCCAGAACACAGGGGCTCCATGGCACAGGACAGGTCATCATGAAGACATGGTAAGGGTGCTGCTTACCTGGGTGGAGGATGACAGCCAGGCTCCAGGTTGGGCCCTGGAGTTACAGGATGTGAACAGGCCCTGTTCTCAAGTTCTCTTGTGGCGTGAAGGACACAGAAGTTAGTAATGGAAACTTTGGGGAGAGAATGCTCTCACAGAGGGAAAAACAGGGAACTGTGGGAGAATGGAGGAGGGAACCATTTTCAGATGGAAAATTCTCATTCCTGGGAAGGAATGAAGTGGTAGGAAAGGCTAAACATGTCAGCATGGCAGAGTTGGGAAAGAGCTCTGGAACCAGAAGAAGGCCTCGGCCCCAATCTTGGCTCCACCACTGACAAGCTGTATCACACACTGCTTGTGCAATCCTGGGCCCCAGCTTACATGTGAGTAAAGGAAGGAACTTGAACTGATTTCAGTTTTAAAATCCTTGAAAAAATCAGAAATTAGTTGTGAGAGGTGCAGTAACAATGTCTGGCCACCAGATGGCAGGAGAGGACCTCTTTCAGAACAAGTTTGTGGCTTTGCCACCGGGCTGGAAACTCATTCTGGGGGTGGTCCGCTAGAATTTGTGGCTGATGTGTGCCACCAGCTTGAGTCCTGGGCTCTATGTAAAGCTTTCTGAGACATATGGGCAGGACTTGACATTAAAAAGCCTCACTTTGGGGGAAGTAATAATACGAATTAGTTGCCTTTAAACACGTGAATTTAAAAAGCAGCCTGTTCTATGCCTGCTGGGGCCTTTTGGAGATTTTCCCAGCATTCCTACCCTACAGCTCTGGTTCTGACCACATGTGCTAGACACATGGAGGGAACTCTTCTTTTCTGATCCTAGTGGGACCACCTGCCAATCCTTCACTACGTAGGGAAAAGGCACTGATCACAGGAAATAGCATGAGCTGCCTTGCAAAGGACCACATAAATGGCTATGGATCCACTTGCCTGACATGCTCCTGTGAACCATTCCAGTGTTACAGACATTTCCAGCTTGAAGCTTTAATCCCATATCTTTTACTCATTTAAGAAAGCAAATAGAAAGGTGATGAAAGTGACATTGTTAAAAGAACAACCTTGACTGCACTTCAATTTATTTTTTAAAAAGATTTATTTATTTATCCCCACTCCCCACCCTCACCCTCATTGTTTTGCACTCGCTGTCTGCTCTCAAAGTGTTCTTCTGTGTCTGCTTGTCTTTTCTTTAGGCGGCACAGGGAACCAATCCTGGGACCTTCTGGAGTGGGGGAGAGATGCTCAATCTCTTGCGCCACCGCAGCTCACTGATCTGCTGTGTCTCTTCTTGTCTCTCCTCTGTGTCTCTTTTTGATGCATCATCTTGCTGCGCTAGCACTCCGCGTGGGCCAGCACTCTGCTTGGGCCAGCTTGCCTTTTACCAGGAGGCCCTGGGAATCGAACCCCGGATTTCCTATATGGTAGACAGGAGCCCAGTTGCTTGAGCGACATCTGATTCCCTGCACTTCGATTTAGAAAGCAGTGAATCATTTAAAAAACTATTTGTAACACAGCTCCCTTCTGCACACTGCCATAGCACTGCCCTTGATACCTATAGCTACATGCAGGCTGTCTCAGCGGTTGCAAGGAAGAACCCCGACTCTTTCTCGGTCATAACTGGACTCATTTTGGGTCTCCTGGGCACTGGCAACAGCTGTGCTTTTTCATGATGTGTGCCTGAGCCTCCCAAGCAAGTTAGTTCCCTACAAACAAACAGTTCCAGTTTTCCACTTGATTTTAATGGTTGATGTGGTCCTAAACCACAAGTTATAGGCAAAAAACATATTAATGTTAGTAATTGGGATCTGGGAAAACCTCAGTCTCCATTTGCCACTCTTAACCCCTTTTCATTGCCTCCTCTGGGTTGGGCTTTGTCTTGGGGAGAGGAGCTGTCAGCGGACAGTCTAAAGCTAGGCAGTAGCAAGAGTCCAAAGCTCAGAGGACTCCAGGCCAGAAGATGGGGTTCCTCCTGACCCCCAGTGTTGAGAAATGTAAAATATAGTCCCTTATCCTTTCCCCAGTGTCCCTTCTTGTCATTTAAATTCTCACTCTGCTTATGGAGTGGGCTTTAATTGAACAAATGGGGCTTTTAGACAAGACCTGCATGTTGAGGGTCTGTGTTCACTTGGGGGAGAGTGTGGGTGTGTGGAGGTCGCTTAATTCTGTATTTTTATTGAAGAATGTGTCAGACTTGAGCTATTTCTGTTCTGCGGCAATCATTTGGAAAACCAATTTTCCAGGACAGAATAGAAAGGCAGGGAAAGGAGGAATTAATGATTAGGGGCCCTGAGGACGAACACTTCCTCTTATTTCTGAGAAAAGTGAAGAACATTTTTCTGTTCTGCTTAAAAAAAGATGTAAAATTTTCATGTACAAAACAATTTATTTATTGTGCTCCCCTCCTCCTCTCCAAATGTTCTGAATACTCACTGTATCCCAGACATTGAGTGAAGTGCTTTGAAGGCTCTCTCCGTCTCAGTTAAGGGCAACTTCATCCTTCCAGGTGTTCAGTCTAAAAACGGGCTCTTGATTTTGACTCCTCTTTGGTAGGGAAATCCTGTTGGCTCCATGTCAGTCTTTTCTCCAATCTTTTCTCACCTCCTCTACTGCTACCACTGTGATCTCAGCTATCAATCTCACCAAGCTATTATTGCAACAGCTTTTGTATTAGTTTCCCAGTCCTGCCATAAAAAATTACCAAAAACTTGGTAACATGAGACAGCAGAAATTTATTCTCTCACAGTTCTAGAGGCTAGAAGTGTCAAACCAAGGTGTCTGTGGGGCCATGCTCTCTCCTGTGGTTCTAGGGAAGAGTCCTTCCTTGCCTCTTTCTAGCTTTCCGTAGTTCTTGGCAATCCTTGGCATTCCATGGCTGGTAGAGGCATCACTCCAGTCTCTGCCTCCATCTTCTCATGGCCTTCTCCCCTGCTTCCTTGAATCTCTTGACCGCTTCTTATGAGGACACCAATCATACGGGACGAAGGAACCACCCTACTCCACGATGACCTTATCTAAACTTAACTAATTACATCTTTAATGATCTTAATTCCAAATAAGGTCATATTCTGAGGAACTAAAGGTTAGTACCTCAACATATCTTGTGGGAGCCGCAATTCAACCCCTCTCAGTCTCCTAACAGGTCTGTCTATTTCTACCCTTGCAATCTACAATTTATTTTCAAAATTGCAGCCCGAATGGTCCTGTAACACATATGTCAGGTTAAGTCAGTTCCCTTGCAAATTGTTCCAACCAAAAACAAAAACTAAACTAAACAAAACTAAACCCAAGTAATCCCATTTGTCCTCTTTGATCATAAGAATAACCTGACAACCTGTATTAACTTCTGCTAATCCTTTGTAAGTAGAATTAACCAATACCAGCTCTTGAATTTGAGTGGAATTCCCTTATTTACTCTTAAAGACTGAAAGTTACTGGAAATGAGGTACTGGCAGAAATAGGCTGAGATTTCTCTGAGATTATTAATTTTATTTCCTGCTAGCTAAATTGGGCCTGTGATCCTCCTGAGAAGCCCAGAGCAGTGATTTTTAGTGAGGCCTGTGTAATTCCAAGGGATCCATTGAAGGCTGGCACAGGAGACCAGTTTGAGGAAAACTGAAAGATCTCATGCAAAGTCAACTGGAAAAAATGAGCCTTGGACAAACTTCATTAAACTTCATTTAACCTTTTCTCCTCACCCAATGTCTTTCTTCAAGGGTTGCTCTATCAGCCCAGTTTCTAGATTTTTATGATGTAGAATCAGATCTGAATAATGGGTACTAATATTGATGATGGCTAATAATTACTGAGCATTCATTTTGTGCCAGACACTAAACACTTTATATTCATTCATTCAACAAATATTTATTGGGCACTCATTACATAAGTAAACAAAACAGAAAAATGAATCTCTGTGCTCTAGCGTTTATATTCTTGCATAAAAAATAAGAGAATTTTTGATAAACATAATAAGTAAATTATATTAGAAAATGATGTGGCAGCATAAGAGGAAGGGAGTACTCAACATTTCCCGAATGTCAATTTTAAATATTTGGTCCAAGTATGCCTTATTGAGGAAGTTGCATTTAAGCAGAAACTTGGAGGTGGTAAGGAAGTTAGCTATGTGGTTACCTGCAGTCCAGGCAAAGGGACCAAACAATGCAAAGACCTGGAGATGAGAGCAGACCTGAATGCTCTAGGAAATGCAAGGAACTCTGGGGCTGGAGTGGAGTGAGGAGGATGGTAGAGGAGATAGGTCAGAGAAACAGGGGCCACTGTAAGTACTTGACTTTCTCTCTGAATCAAGAAGGGAGTCATTGGAAAGCTTTGGGAGGGAACTGACTATATCTTACTTGTTTTATAGGGTACCTCTGACTGCTATGTTGAGAAACGATTGCAAGGGGTAAGAATAGAAGTAGGGAAATCCATTAGAAGTCCATTGCAATACTCCTGGTGAGTATGATGATGGTTCAGATTACAGTAGTAACAGTGTAAGAAGTGAGAAATGGTTAGATTTCAGATATATTTTAGAGATAGAGTCAACAGGATGTCCTGACTCATTGGACCTGTGGCATGAGAGAAAGTGAGCAACTGGATATGTGAATCTGGAGTTCAGGGAAGAGGCCTGGTTGGAGTTATGAATTTAGGAGTCTTTGGCACATAGATGATAGTTAAACCCTCGAGCCTGGATGAGTTCACAAAGGGAATGTGTGTCAATAGAGAAGGGAACCAAAGACAAGGCCCTGGGGTCTCCAACACTATGTGTTTGGCAGAAGATAAGGAACCACTAAGGAGAATGAGATAGAGCAGTTAGAGAGTTAGGACAGAAACCAAGGGAAGGAAGTGTCTCAAGGAAAAAGAAATGATCTTCTGTGTCATGCTCTGATGACTCAGGCTGAGCATGGCCATTGGATGTAGCAAATATGAAAGTCCCTGGTGACCTTGAGAAGAAACATTTATGTGGAATAATGGGTGTAAAGTCTCAGTTTGAGTGTGAGTACATCAAAACTTACAAATTTTTTTTTTGCTGCAAAGTGTTGCAGAGAGAAAGAAGTGGTGGAAAGCAGGGGATATGGGGCTAAGGGAACTTGAAAAACTTTTTTTAGATGGGCCAAATAATAGTGCATATGGATGCTGATGAGAATGGTACAGTAAAGACAGAAAAATTAATGCTGTAGGAAAAAAAGGGAAATACTGCTGGAAAAATGTCCTTGAATTGTCAAGAGAGGGTAGGATCTAGTCATAATGGAAAGATTTAAATGGGAGGTAGATAATTTATCTTTAGTAACAGGAGCGAAGGAAGAGGATTTGTTTGAAAATGCTGGCAGGTTTGTAGATATATTTGTGGGAGTTCATTGAAATTCTCTTCTGCTTCAATTTTCTCAGAGAGGTCGAAAGCAAGACCTTTAGCTGAGGGTGCAGGAGATTGAGGAGAAGGGAAGTTGGGAAATTGTCTTTTAAGAAGGGTGGGAGAGTGAGTGGACTAAGGAGATGCAGTATGGTGGCTGGGTGGCCTTACGAGAGAACTCGGGGCCCTTTGGTCACGTATTTAAAGCAGGGCAGTTGGTACAGTTGAGAATTTTTCTCAAGCTCCATTCAGCTTCATGGGGGGCAGGCAGGTATTGCCGGGAAAGTTGTGCTTAACAAGGGCTGTGGTTTATAAAGCCAGTACAGTTCACGGAAGAGAAGGGTTGAAGAAGCTGAGAGTAAATACAAGTTATAATGATAGACTGTGGATGTAAAGGAAGAGAGGATCCTGTGGGGAGATACTAAGATTATTCTGATATTACATATAAGGAAAGTTATGCACAGATGCATATTTTTCAAGGTTCAATCAGTGTCAGGACCAGAATCCAAACCCAGGCAGTCTAGCTCAAAGCTTATGCTTTTAGGCTGCCTATTAGAGAGTCCAGGACAAGAAAGCTGGAAGGGTAGAGTGAGGAAGTACAATGCATCAGCCTAGAATTATGAAAATGTTCTCTTTCACTAACTTGTTATGTAATCATAAACAAGAGATTCCTGTTCCCTGTAATGTGGCATTCCATGATTCTAATGATTTCTTCTATGGAGAAAGATATTTTCTTCCTTATTCTGACACAAGTTTGGGACAGATAATACTTTTCTCTACCAACCTTCCATTCTCCCTTCTTTTCTTCCCTTAAATTTATACAGTGCTTCACTGTTCACAAAATAATTTTATATACATTTTCACACTTTGTGTCCACAGCCACCCTGTGATGGCAGTTATTCCCATTTTCAAAGTAAGGATACTGAGGCTTACAATAGTGAAGAGATGAACCTAACAGCCAGTTAATAATTGACCTGGGCTTCAAATCTAAGCCTCTTAAGTTTAAATTCAATTCTCTTCCCATCACCCAAGATACTTCTCTCTCTCTTTCTCTTTAGAGACTTTATTTTTAGAGAAGTTTTAGGTATATAGAAAAATTGCACAGGTAGTGCAGAGAGTTCCCATATACTCTCTCCATCCTCAACACCCCAGTTTCCCCTGTTATTAACATCTTCAACTAGTGTGATACATTTGTTATGATTGATGAACCAATATTCATACATTATTATTAAAAGTCCATAGTTTACATTAGGGTTCACTCTTTGTGTTGTACAGTTCTGTGGGCTTTGACAGAGGCATAATGTCATGTATCCACCATTACAGTATTACACAGAATAGTTTTACTACCCTAAAAATTTTCTGGGCTCCACCTAGTCAACCCTCTCTTCCTCCCTCTGAATCCATCACAACCACTGATCTTTTTACTAACTCCATTGTTTTGCCTTTTCCTGAATGTCATATAGTAATAATTATACAGTATGTAGCCTTTTCAGACTGACTTCTTTTAGTTAGCAACATGCATGTACGGTTCCTCCATGTCTTTTTGTGGTTTGATAGCTCATTTCTTTTTATCACTGAATAATATTCCATTGCATATATGTATCACAGTTTGTTTATCCACAGCTATTGGAGAACATCTTGGTTGCTTCTGATATTTGGCAAATATGAATAAGCTGCTATAAACATTTTCATGCAGGTTTTGGTGTGAAAATAAGTTTTTAACTCATCTGGGTAAATACTTAGGAGCAAGATTTCTGCATCAAATGGTAAGCCTATGTTTTGCTTTGCAAGAAACTGCCAAACTATCTTCTAAAGACTGTGCCATTTTGTATTCCTAACAGCAATGAATGAGAACACCTCTTGTTCCACATCTCACCAGCATTTGGTGGTGTTTTGGGTTTTAGCCGTTCTAATAGGTAGATAGTAGTAGCTCACTTTTAATTGATAATTCCCTAATGACCTATGATGTCTAGTATCTTTTAAATATGATTGATTATTTGCCATCTATATATCTTCTTTGGTGAGGTGTCTGTTCAGATCTTTTGTCCATTTTGTAATTGGGTTGCTTGTTTCCTTATTGTTGAGTTTTAATAGTTCTTTGTACATTTTGGATACAAGTTCTTTGTCAGGTATGTGTTTGGCAAATATTATCTCCCAATCTATGGCTTGTTTTTTTCATTCTCTTAGCAGTATCTTTTGAAGAGCAGAAATTTTTGCTTTAATAAAATCTGACACTGAATTTTTCTTTCATAAATAACACTTTTGGTGTTATATTTTAGAATTCATCAAAAAACCCCAAGGTCACCTAGATTTTCTCCTATGAGAGAGTTTAACATTTTATATTTAGGTTTATAATCCATTTGAGTTCATTTTTATGAAATGTATAAGGTCTGTGTCTAGTCTTTTTTTTTTTTTTCTCATGTGTGTGTCCAGTTGTTCCAGCACAATTTATTGAAAAGATTGTCCTTTCTCCATTCAATTGCTTTTGACCTTTTATCAATGATTAATTGACCATGTTTGTGTAGGTCTATTTCTAGGCTTTTTATTCTGTTCCATTGATCTATTTGCCTGTTCTTTCTCCAATACTACACTGTCTTCATAGTTTCATGGTAAGTCTTGATTGGGTTGTGTCAGTTCTCCAACTTTGTTTATCTTCAATATTATGTTGAGTATTCTGGATTTTTTTGCCTTTCCATATAAACTTTAGAGTCAGTTTGTAGATATCTACAAAACAACTTGCTGGGATTTTGATTTGGATTGTATTGAATTTATAGACCAAGTTGGGAAAGATTGACATCTTAATAATATTGAGTCTTCCTATCCATGAACATGCAACATCTCTCCATTTATTTAGTTCTTTCTTTCATCCAAGTTTTGTGGTTTTCCTCATATAGATCTTATACGTATTTCATTAGACTTATACTTAAGTATTTCATTTCTAGTGTAAATGGTGCTGATGTAAATGGTGTGTTTTTAATATCAAATTCCAATTGTTCATTGCCAGTGTATAGGAAAGCAATTGACTTTTGTATATTAACCTTGTATCCTGCAACCTTACTATAATCACTTCTTAATTCCAGGAGAATTTTGTCAATTCTTTGAGGTTTTCTATGTAGACAATCTTATTATCTGTGAACTAAGGCAGTTTTATTTCTTCCTTCCTTGTCTATATACCTGTTATTTCCTTTATTGCCTTATTGAATTAGCTGGGACTTCAGTATGAAGTTGAACTGGAGTTGTGGGAGGAGACATCATTGTTTTGCTCCCAATCTTAGGTGAAAAGCATCTATTTTCTCAATATTAATGTTAATTGTAGTGTTTTTTGTAGATATTCTTTATCAAGTTGAGGAAATTCTCCTCTATTCCTAATTTGCTGAGAATTTTTATTATGAATGGGTATTGGTAGATGTGTCTTTCAAGGAATTCGTCCATTTCATTTAAATTATCAAATTTGTGGGCATGGAGTTGTTCTTAATATTCTTTAATTATCCTTTTATGTTGTTAGGATCGGTTGTGATGGCCCCTCTTTCATTTCTGATATTAGAAATTTTTGTCTTCTCTCTCTTTTTTCCTTGGTTAGACTGGTTAAAGATTTATCAATTTTATTGGTCTTTTCAAAGAACCAGATTTTGGTTTTGTGTATTTTCTGCATTGTTTTCCTGTTTTCAATTTCATTGATTTCTGCTCTAATTTTTATTATTTCTTTTCTTCTGCTTACTTTGGATTAAATTGCTCTTCTTTTTCAGAGTTTCCTAAGGTGAAAGCTTAGATTATTGATTTTAAATTTCTCTTTTCTTCTAATATATGCATTTAATGCTATAAATTTTCCTCCAAGCACTGCTTTTGCTGCATCTCACAAATTTTGATAAGTTGCATTTTCATATTCATCTAGTTCAAAATATTTAAGAATTTCTCTTGAGACTTCTTCTTTGACCTATGTATTATTTACAAGTATGTTGTTTAATCTCCAAATATTTTGGGATTTCCAAGCTACCTTTCTGTCATTGATTTCTGGTTTAATTCCATTGCAGTCTGAGAGCATACTTTGTATGATTTCTACTCTTTTAAATTTGGTAAGGTTTATTTTATGGCCCATGAAATAGTCAATAATGTTCCATATGAGCTTGTAAAGAATGTGTATTCTACTGTTTTGAATGAAGTATTCTACAAATATCAATTAGATGCAGTGCTTTGATTGTGCTGTTCAGTTCAACTACAGCCTTACTGACTTTCTACCTGCTGGATCTGTCAATTACTGAGAGATTGGTGTTGAAGTCTCCAATGTAATAGTGAATTTGCATATTTCTCCTTGCAGTTCTATCAGTTTTTGCATCCCATATTTTGATGCTTTGTTAGTAGGTTTATACATATTAAAACTTGTTATGTCTCCTTCCTTGGGAATTGGCCCTTTTATCATTATGCAATGATTCTCTTTACCCTTGATAATTTTCCTTGATCTGAAATATGCTTTGTCTGAAATTAATATAGCTACTTCAGATTTTTTTTTGGGATTAGTGTTAGCATGGTATATTTTACTTCAACCCTTTACTTTTTTTTTTTTTTTTTTAGATTTATTTTATTTATTTATTTTTCTCCCCTCACCCTTCATAGTTTGATGCTCGCTGTCTGCTCTCTGTGTATTCTTCTGTGTCTGCTTGTCTTCTCCTTAGGCAGCACTGGGAACTGATCCTGGGTCCTTCTGGAGTGGGAGAGAGGCACTCAATCTCTTGCGCCACCTCAGCTCCCTGCTCTGCTGTGTCTCTTCTTGTCAGAACTCCATGTGGGTCAGCACTCTGTGTGGGCCAGCTGTCTGCTCAGACAGCTCGCTGCATGGGCCAGCTTGCCTTTCACCAGGAGGCCCTAGGAATCAAACCCTGGACCTCCTATATGATAGACAGGAAGCCAATTGCTTGAGCCACATCAGTTTCCCCATGCCTTGACTTTTAATTTATCTGTGACTTAATTTTTAATGTGGATTTCTTGTGGACAATATGGAGTGGGATCTTGCTTTTATGATCAACTCTGGAAAAAGTCTCTGTCTTTTAATTGGTGTATTTAAAACACAAACATTTAAAGTGATTATTGATATAGTTGGATTAATAGCTACCATGGTTGTAACAGTTTTCTATTCTTTGTTCTTTGTTTCTTCTTTTGTCTTCTACTCTTTTTCCTGTCTCATCTTGTTTTAATTGAGCATTTTATATAATTTCATTTTTTCTTCTCTGCATATCAATAATATATTTTTAAAGAGTTTTTTAGATGTTGTCCTAAAATTTGCAACATACATTTACATCTAATATAAGTCCACTTTCAAATAATACTATACTCTATCATGAATAGGGTAGGTATCATATAATAGAGTATTCCCAATTCCTCCCTTCCATCTCTTATAAAATTCCTGTCATACATTTCAGTTATCCATAAGCTATATTCTTCCAAAACACTGTTCCTACTATTATGTTGAACAAAATGTTATCTATTAGATCAGCTAAGAAAAATAAAAGATTGCATTTTACCTTCATATATTTCTTCTGAAATGTTCTTTCTTTCTATAGATCTGAATTTCTGACCTATATCATTTCCCTTCTCTCTGAAAAATTTCTTTTTAATCTTCCTTGCATGGTCAGTGTACAGGGACAAATTCCCTCAACTTTTGTTTCTCTGAGAATGTGTTTATTTCTTATTTATTTATTTATTTATTTTAAGAGGTACTGGGGATTGAACCCAGGATCTCATATATGCAAATTAGGTGCTCAACCACTGAGCTACACCTGCTCCCCTGAATATTTTACTGAATATAGAATTATATGTTGGTGTTTTATTTTTCTTTCACTACCTTATATATCTCACTCTATTTTCTTCTCTCTTGCATAGTTTCTGAAGATAAGTCTGATGTAATTCTTGTCCTTGCTATATGGGAAAGTTGGTTTTATTTGTATTTGTAAATGTATTTTGGAGGGGGGGTTCTTTCAAGATTTTCTTTTTTTCTTGGATTTTCTGCAGTTTTAATATGATTTGGTATTTATCCTGCTTGGGGTTCTCTGAATTTACTGGATTTGTGGTTTAGTGTATGCCATTAATTTTAGAAAATTCTTGGTTGTTTTTACTTCAAATATTTCTTCTGTTCCTTTCTCTCTTCTCGTTCTGCTATTCCCATTAATATATGTTACACCTTTTGTAATTGTTCCACAGTCTTATATATTCTATTCCATCTTTTTCATTCTTTTTTCTCTTTACATTTTAGTTTGGAAGTGTTTATTGACATATTCTCAAGCTCAGTGATTCTCTCCTTGGATGTTTCCAGTCTACTGATGAGCCCATTAAAGATATTCTTCATTTCTATTACAGTATTTTTGATTTCTAGCATTTCCTTTTGAGTCTTTCTTAGAGTTTCCATCTCTCTGCTTATGTTATCCATCTATTGTTGCATATTATCCACTTTTTCCATGAGAATCCTAAGCATGTTAATCATTGTTATTTTAAATTCTCAGTGATAATTCCAAAATCTCTACTATATTTCAGTTTGGTTCTGATGCTTGTTCTGCCTCTTCAGATAATGGTTTTTTTTTTTTTTTTGGCCTTTGGTATGCCTTGAAATTTTTTGTTGAAAGCCAGATGTGATGTGTCTGGTAAAGAGCTCTAAGGTGAATAGGCCTTTAGTGTGAAGATTTATATTTATTTCGCTAGGAATTAGCTTGTGTTTATTGTTTGCCATAGGTGTCAGAGGCTAAAATTTCCTCTGCTGTCCTTGTTTTTTGTCTCTTCTATTGTCCTTGGGCTTTCCTAAAGATTTCCTTTTAAACAAGGTCTAGGCTTTGCAGTTCCTTTAGGTTGCAATCCCTTGTTATTATACTGGAGCCCTATTGATGTGGTGATAAATGCATGGAGGGAGGGGAAACATTCTATAATCCTATGATTTGGTCTCAATCCTTTAGTAAGACTGTGCCTTTGGACTGTGACCTTCACAAGTGCTTCTCAGAAACTGGTAAAAATGGCTTCGCTGTGAACTACACTACTGTTATATTGTGCTTATTACGGTAGGTGAAATTGTCCTGTTTGTTCTTGGGACTGTCTTTCATATCAACAAAATGCTTCTGAAATATTTGGTAAAACTCCTTAGTAAAGTTTATTCATTATACAGTCATTCATTCATTCATCATACTTTTATTGAGCCCTTGACATGTGCCTTGAATTTTGCTAGGTTTTGGATCCTTGTCTTTAGGAAGTTCATAATCCATCAGGTAAGACAGACCTGTAAAGAAACAAATGTCCTATAAATGCTATAGGGGAGATATATACTAAGTGCTAAGGGAGCACAGAGCTGTTACCCTAACAACCTGGGCAGAGGAAGAAGGACTTCAAGTTGGAGATGACATCTGAGCTTCTTAGAGGAGTTTCCAGGCAGTGCAGGGGAGCAATTGCCTAGTCCCCACTGCTCTATTCATTTCTCTCTTCAAGACTGGTCTTATCATGGCCTTCACACCTGTAATGACAAAACACAGCCCACTAATACTTTAAGACAAGCAAAAGCAGAATGATTTCTTCAGTTCTGAGAGGCCATGAAATTCAAGAGATATAAATTGATGTGGCTAATATGATTATGGGCAAGAAAGAGAACATGAGCAGGCAGAGCTGAAGGTTCATCTAGGCTTCTTGCAAAGAATGAGACAGTAACTCTGTCTAGGCCTGTAGCCAGTCTTGTGTTCCTTTAAACAATAGAAAAAAAAAAGCCTCCCTATTTCAGAGAGAAGAAGTACAGAGGACTGTTATTGAGGAGTCTCAATCAGTGACAGGCTCACTGATGGGTTGTTGGCTCACCATTTCTCCTTCTTCAGTCACAGTTCATAAATTATGGAGCAGATACTTCTATATGTCACTTTTCTCTGGTGATCAACTTATGGATGACATTTTTCTTTATATTATTTTACATTGCTATCCTTTCCATAATTTCAATATAAGAATGTACTTAATTTCACTTAAAAAAGTGAAAATGAAGAGATTGAAATAAATGACTTCTAAAGCCCATTCCAACTCAAAATATGACTCTAAGAAAAGAAAGAGTACAGGAGAGTATATGACCTTTGATAACAGTAATACATTCTACTAACAATGCTTTATCATATTAGTTCACCTTTATTGAGTGTTAAGTCTTGTGGTAAACATTTTACATAATTAACCATGCACTCTTAAGTACTAGGGTGTGGTTTTATAATAATTATATATATGTATGTATATATGAATAAGTGTTTATATATCTGCATATGCATATTCCCGGAATAAGGAGATGTAGGGTGGTGGTTTGAAGCCATATGTACCCCAGAAAAACATGTTCTTAAATCTAATCCATTCCCGTGGCTATAAACCTTTGTAAGTAGGACCTTTTGATGAGGTTACTTCAGTTATGGTGTGTTGCATAATCTCAGTTAGGATGGGTCTTAATCTTATCACTGGGGTCCTTTATAAGCAGAATGACATTTACAGAGACAGAACACTATGGAAACAAGGACCTGAAATCAACAAGGCTGGAAGAGAAAAGAGACACCTGCAGATGCTGCCGTATGCCTTGCCATGTGACAGAGGAGCCAAAGATTGCTAGCAATTGGTCTTTTTTCTTTTCATTTTTTTATTTTTTAAAAGATACTTAGATTACATAAATGTTACAGATAATATATAGGGGATTCCCATATGCCTTGCTCTTCACACCTCCCACATTTTCCTACATTAGCAACATCTTTCATTGGTCTGATACATTCATTGCAATTGATAAACACATTTTGGAGTGTTGCCACTAAGTATGGATTATAGTTTACATTGTAGTTTACACTCTCTCCCACTCAATTCTGTAGGTTATGGCAAGATATATAATGGCCTGTATCTGTTGTTGTAATGTCATTCAGGATGATTCCCAAGTCCCAAAAATGCCCCTGTATTACACCTGTTTTCCCATCTCTCTACCCTCAGAACCTCCAGTGGCCACTGCCTCCACATCAATGATATTTCTTCCATTGCTAGAATCACAATAAGTCTATAGTAGAATACTAGTAAGTTTACTTTCATCCATAATTCATTCCCCAATCCCAAGGATTCTGGGATGGCGATGCCTACTCCACATTTAGTTGAGGGGGGGGCTTCGATCCCATATGGCCAATGGATGGGACTGTCTTGCTTGCAGTTGTAAACACTTTCGGTTCCTTGGTATGTTGGTTATCCATCATCTCCTCCTTGTTAATTGTCGTGGGTGAGTCCAATGAACTGGAGAGTAGGTGTTGCAACTCTGTTGAGATTCAGGGCCCAGCTGGCACATGGACGGCCCCAAAATTTAAGTCGCTTGTATGTACACCTACCAAATTTAGTACTAATTATAAGTTCAAATAGAAGGAGAGAAGAGCCATGTGTAGGGAAACCACAACTGAGTTCAACTCTGTCACACTGGGGAACATAAATTCCAAAGTAAGGCCTACTGGCAAGTACCAAACTCCTGAGCTATCTGCTCTAACTATAGTGTCTGACTATTTCCAGAGGCCTCAGGAGCCCTCCTATTTGGGATAGTATCTACTTTGGCTGTCAATGAATCCTGCTGAGCGTGCATAAGCATTACCTCTGGAATGACCTCCCAACTCACTTTGAAATCTCTTAACCATATAAACTCATTTGTCTTTACTTTTTCCCCTTTTGGTCAAGGTCTTTTCTTTTTTCCAGTTGCATTTTCTTGTTGGTACTTGGTAGCAATCCCTCAGTGCCAGGGAAGCTCATCACCAGCAGTCATGTCCCATGCTGGGGGGAAGTTATTGCTTTTATATGCTGAGTAGGGCTTAGAGAGAGGCCACATTTGAGCAAGAAGAAGGCTCTCAGGAGGCAACTCTAGGCACCCCACAACAAAAGGCTAAGTTTCAATTTCAAGAGCAAAGGCTCACAAGCATACTCATCAATGTCAAGAGCCCATCAATGGACCATCCTCCTTCATTAGTCATTGCCCTTGTACTTGGGGGATTGTTGCTGTTCCATTAGAGAATGTGGCAGAGCTCCACAGGATGGGAATTTGATATTCTTTTGGTTATTGTGTGACTCTCCACCCACTGTGGCAATGCCCCATGAACATTAGAACACATTTATATGCCTTATATGTATGCCCAGGTGAACTTCCTCCCATGTATC
>JAQZBX010068722.1:0-15701 GCA_029593785.1 Cabassous unicinctus | reverse complement strand
TGGACCCACAGAGCCTTAAGGGGAAAGAGGAAGGCTGAACTCTCATAGATGTCGCCTGCCATCTTGCGTCAACCCATGGCAACAGACTTTGGGTGAAAAAGTACTTCTTATGGTACCTTGACTTGGGACTCTTTAGGGCCTTATAACTGTAAGCTTCTACCCCAAATAAATACCCTTTATAAAAGCCAACAGATTTCTGGTACTTTGCATCAGCACCCCTTTGGCTGACTAATACATTGACCTTTTATCCTCTGCCCATGCCCAAAAGACTCCAGGTTCTAACAGTTGTATGTGTGTGTAGATTTCATTGGGTTTTCTACATAGACCATCATGTGATGTGCAAACACGGTTTTATTTCTTCACTTCCAATCTGTGGCTTTTGTTTATTTTATAATTAGAACTCCCAGTTTGATGTTGAACACAAATATGAGCATGAACATCCTGGTCTTCTTCTTAATCATAAGGGGAAAGCAATCAATGTTCCACTATGGGGAAGCGGATGTGGCTCAATCGATAGAGCTCCCGTTTACCACATGGGAGGCCCTGGGTTCGCTTCCTGGGGCCTCCTTGTGAGGGCAGGCCGGCCGGCCCGCGGCGCGGTGGGCTGATGCAGCAAGACCTCACAGCAGGAAGCGGGTGTGGCTCAATCAATAGAGCCCCCGTTTACCATGTGGGAGGCCCCGGGTTCGCTTCCTGGGGCCTCCTTGTGAGAGAGCAGGCCGGCCAACGCGGCGCAGTGGGCTGATGCAGCAGGACCTCACAGCAAGGGGGAGATAAGCAGACACGGAAGAAACACACAGGGAATGGACACAGTAAAACACAAGCAGCAAGGGGGGGATAAATAAATAAATAAATAAATCTTTTAAAAAAAAATGTTTCACTATGAAATATGAGGTTAGCTGTAGGTTTTTGTTTTTTGTACATGCCCATTATCAGTTCAAGAAAGAGCCCTCTGATTCCTAATCTGCTTACTTTATCATTAACTGATGTTAAATTTTGTCAGTGATTTTTTTTCTACAACTATGGTATGAACATGTAGTTTTCCTTGTTTAGTCTGTTCAGTGGTAAATTGCATTGGATAATTTGGCATGAGGAACAAACCTTGCATTCCCAAGATACACAACACATTTGTGATATATTATTCTTTTTATATATTACTCAATTTGATTTGCTAATGTTTTGTTTAGAATTTTCGCATCTATATTCATGGGTGATACTGGACTGTAGTTTTCTTTTCCTGTAATGTCTTTGTCTGGTTTTGGTATCAGGGAAACACTTGTTTCATCAAACGAGTTGGGAAATGGCCCTCAATCTTCTATTTTCTGAGAGAGGTTGGGTAGAATTGCTATTATTTCTTCCTTAAATGGTGGGTAGAATTTACCAGTGATATTATCTGAGCCTGTAGTTTTTTTGTTGGAATGTTTTTAACAACAAATGAAGTTTCTCTAATAGATATAGGACAAGTTTGGATATTTCTTCTTCAGTGAATTTTGGTAGTTTGTGTCTTCAAGGAATCTGTACATTAAATGTAAGTTTCTAAATTGATGGGCCTACAATAGGAATTCTCAACCTGAGTGATTATGCCCTTAAGGAACATTTCACAATGTATGAAGAAAAATTTGGTCATCATAACTAGAAGGTGGGGGTGCTACAGGCATCTAGTGGGTAGAGGCTAGGGATGCTGCTAAACATCCTACAATGCACAGGATATCTCCCCACAACAAAAGAATTATCCAACTCAAAATGTCAATAGTGTCACTATTGAGAAACTCTGGCATAGGGTTATTTGTAGCAATCCCTTATTATCCTTTTCAGGAGATATTCATATCCCCTCATTCATTTCTAATACTGGGAATTTGTATCTTATTTCCTTTTTTCTGATCAGTCCAACTACAATTTTATCAACTATTGATCTTCCTAAAGGACCACCTTTTGGTTCCATGGATTTTCTCTGCTTTTTTTCTTTCCTCAATTTCATTGATTTCTGCTCTCATCTCCATTATTTTCTTCCTTCTGCTAGCTTTGTTCTTCTTTCTCTAGTTTCTTAACATGGAAGGTTAGATGATTGATTTGAAACCTTTTTTTCTTTTCTAACATACACTTAATACTATAAATTTCCACCGAGGCACTGCTACAGCTGTACTACACAAATTTTGATAAGGTATATTTTCAACTGAAAATGTTTTCAAACTTCCCTTCAAACCTCTTCTTAAATAAATGGGTTATTTAGATGTATATTGTTTAATAGCCAAATATTTGGGGATTTTCCATATTTTTTTCTTATTAATTTCTAGGTTAATTCCTTTATGTTCAGAGCACATTCTTTGCATGATATAAATTCCTTCAAATCCATTAAGGTTTCTGCTATGGCTTAGAATAAGTCTATCTTAAAAAATAGGTGGTCATGAAAAAAATGTGTATACTGCTGTTATTCGGTAGAGAGTTTAATAGATATGGGGCAAGTGATTATAGTCTTGTTCAGATCTTCTATATCCCTACTGATTTTCCGTGTACTTTTTCTGCTGTTTATAGGAAGAAAGGAGGGTTGAAGTTTCCTAGTGTAACAATAGATTTATTTATGTCTTTTTTCAGTTCCTTCCATTTTTGTTTCATATATTTTGAAGGCCTTTACCAGACCTCACATTTTTGTGCTTTTTGTTGGTGATTTTACTATTTAAAATAGTCCCCAAACACAGTGCTGAAGTGCTGCTTAGTGTTTCTAAGCACAAGAAGGCTGTGATGTTCCTTACAGAAAAAATACTTGTGTTAGGTCAGCTTCATTAGGCATGAGTTATAGTGCTTTGCACTGTGAGTTCAATGTTAATGAACCAACAACAATATATATTAAATGATGTGTCTTTAAACAGAAACATACACAAAACAAAGTTATATATTGTTTGCAGAAATGTTGTGACCAGAGACTTGAAGAAGCACCTCTGTATTTCCCCTAGGATCAATGGTTCAGTATTCACTAACTCAGTGTTGATGGCAACTTTATAGACTATAACTACCACAAATAACAAAATTAACTGGAAATGCTGACCTTTATAAGAAACTGCCAAGCCTTTTCAAAGGTCGTTGTACCATTCTGCATTCCCACCTACAATGTATGAGAGTTTCAACTCTTCTAAAAGCTTGGAGCAAACTTTATGGTTTTAGTATTAAGCTTTTTTTTTTTTTTTTTTAAACCATTCTAGTGATTATGGAATAATACCTTGTTGGGGATTGAATCATGTCCCCCACAAAAAGCATGTGCAAGTCCCAACTCCTGGTCCTATGGGATTGTAAACAGGACCACTGAAGATATTATTAGTTAGAATGTGCCCAAACTGAATGAGGGTGGGCCTTAATCCAACATGACTGATGTTCTTATAAGCAAAGGAAATTGGACATGGATAAAGAAGTCACAGGGAGCAGTTAGATGCTGGAAGTCAATGGAACCTGGAAGAGAAAAGAGAAGCCAGGAGAAGTTGCCATGTGCGTTGCCATGTGTCAGAAAGCCAAAGACCAAGGATCACCAGCAGCCAGTCCTAGAATGCCACGGCTTCAGAAAGAAAGCATCGCCTAGCTGATGCCTCAATTTTGAACTTCTCCTAGCCTCAAAACCTTGAGCCAATAAATTCCTATTGTTTAAGCCAACCAAGTGTATGGTATTTGTTTTAGCAGCTGGAAAACTAAAATATATCTCACTGAGGTTTTAATCTGCATTTCCCTGACAACTAATAATGTTGAACATATTTCCATGTGCTTACCACCCTTTTTTTTAATAGATTTATTTTATTTATTTCCCCCACACCCCCCCCACCCCATTGTTTGTGCTTGCTGTCCGTTCTCTGTTCATCTTTTTTTTTTTAGGAGGTATGGGGAAATGAACCCGGGACTCCCATTTGGGAGGGAGGCACCCAATCACTTGAGCCACCTCCACTCCCGGTTTGTTGTTTCTCATTATGTTTCTTTGCTGTGTCTCTGTGTTGTGTCATCTCGCCGTGTCATCTTGCCACATTATCTCGCCACACCAGCCCATTGTGTCAGTTTGCTGTCTTGCCCGTCTTCTTTAGGAGGCACCCGGAACTAAACCCAGGACCTCCCATGTGGTAGGTGGACACCCAACTGCTTAAGCCACATCCACTTCCCACCACCCATTTTTGTATATTCTTTTGTGACGTATCTGCTTTCAGATTTTCTTAATCTCCTTGATTTCTTACCAAGCTAATATAGTTGTCTACATCTATAGAATGGTCATCTACTATATTAATTTTCAATTGCTACTGTAACAAATTACAATTACTGGCTTAAAAAACACATTTATTATCTTCCAGTTCTGTAGGTTAGAAGATTAGACATGGGTCTCACTGAGCTAAAATCATTGTACCAGGAGGGCTGCATCCACACCCTATGCAAAATATATCCACCTCATGCCAATATTACCAAAAGCCTCAACCCATTAGAGCATCAACTCAAAGTTCTAAATCTCAACAACTCAAAAGCCTCAATCTTATCATCAAATCATCTATATTAGGTATGGGTGAGACTCCAGGTATCTATCCTGAGGTAAAATTCCTCTCTATTTGTGAACCTGTGAAACTAGAAAACAAGTTATATGCTCCCAAAATACAAGAGTGGGATAGGCATAGGATAACAGCTTTAGACATTCCTAAGTCCAAGCTGGAGGGATTTCTGCTGATACAAAATTCTCAAGAACCTTGTGGGTCTCCTGCATATGTATGGAGATTAACTCCATCAGACAAGGCTCCCCCATAGATCTTTCCTCAATAATCCCATCTTTATTTTTGACTTCTGTTTAGATGGCTGAGGGGATCAATAAGTCATACCCTTGAGCACTTCAAAGACCATTTTGTGTGACTGAATACTCTGAATTTTTTTTTTTAATCTCTCTGAGGTCTCAGCAAAATGTTGTGCAGCCATTCTTTCAGCTTTTTCTCTAGAGCATGTTTTCCTGGCAGTGAAACTCTTTTGAGCATCTTTTGCCATTTGGGTAGGCTGAGAATTTTCAAAATCATCAAGTTCTGGTTCCTTTTGTTTAACAGTTCTCCCCTTGATTTATTTCTCTTCTCCTGGATTTTACCATAAGCCGCAAAAAGAAACCAGGCCACAATTTCAGCACTTTGCTTGGAAATCTCCTCAGTTAAACATCCAAGGTCATCACTTATAAATTCTGCTTTCCACATAACTGCAGGAAACAATTTTAATCAGCTCTCTTATCTCTATATAATAAGAATTTACTTCCTCCTGGGGCAGGTTAGTTTAGGGAATGGGGAGACAAATCTAAAATCTGGCAGAAAAACATGGCCATGAAACATATGGCCATTTCCAACTGGAAATCCCCTGAGACCCCACAGAAAGGCTGCTGGAAGAACCCTGTGAGAATCCTCCATTTGGAACGAGATTTCATCTGGGATCAAGGAATAGCCTGGATTTTCTCAAGGGGCCTTATCATTGTGTTTCCCCCACCCCGGGGGAATTGACAGATGGGGTAATCAATCAAAACAGCAAACAACTGGGACTCCTCCCCTAACAAGGGAAGGAGTAATTAATGGTTTAAAAGCAACCACACAAGCTAAATTTCTCTCTCTCTTCCTGGACCAGCCACTAGCACACCTGGGGACCGGTAAACTGTTATTTTCTCCCATTTCTATTCTCTTCTCTCATTTCTTTAATAAACTGGCCTAACTAAACTTGCATTTCTTAAATTATTTTATGTAACATAGCCAAGAACCTAGAGAGAAAACCATATGGCAGAGCTGAGATTGGAGTTGAAGTTTTGATGTTGGAGTTTTAATGCTGGAGCCCGGGAAGTAAGCACACAGAGGAGCACAGAGAAGGCTCAAATAGTCCACAGCAGAGGCTCCGGGAAGAGAGACAAGCCGTTTGCCTGATAGTCTACAGCTGGCCTTGTGGAGAGAGCACAGCAGCTGAGCCCAGAGAGAAATGAGCCCCGGGAAGAGAGGAACCCAGGAAGCCTGAACCCTTGGCAGATGTTGGCAGCCATCTTGCTCCAACACATGGCAAAAGACTTTGGTGAGGGAAGTAACTTATGCTTTATGGCCTAGTATTTAAGCTACTACCCCAAATAAATACCCTTTATAAAAGCCAACAGATTTCTGGTATTTTGCATCAGCACCCCTTTGGCTGACTAATACACCCAGCTTGGGTGCTTTGGTCTGAATTCCGGGTTCAGGCAACTCCCAAGACCTAGTTCGGCCCTGGGAACACCTGGAGGCAAGGGTTCTGTGATTCCTGGGATGGTGGGAACCAGAGCAGCAACTCCAAATGTCCTCTGAGACTTAAGTTGCTCAGGCACTTCAGTTTGGAGGGTGAAAGTTTAGTCAGACTCGAACTCTGGGACACCAGGTCAGCTGACTAATAAAATTGTTTTAGTTGCTTGGTTAATAAAAGTGTCTATTTTCTTCTAGAATAATGAGCATGGTCTCTAGCCTTCCAGCAGAATCCCCATAGGGGTATTGTAGTAGTTTGGCAGTTTGATATAGTTATGAATTCCAAAAATAGATACTGGATTATGTTTGTGAACTGGTCTATTCATCTAGGCATGATTAAGTTATGATTGGGACTTTGATTGGGCTATGTCAGAAAGGCGGTGAGCCCCGCCCCTTGGTGGGTGGGGAATCAAAGATAAAAGACATGGCAAAGGACAGAGTTGGAGTTTTGATGTTGGAGTTCTAATGCGGAGTTTTAATGCTGGAGCCCAAGGAAATAAGCACACAGAGGAAGCTGGTTGTGAGGAAGGAGAGAAGGCTCTGGGAAAAGAGAGGAGCTGTTTGCTTGATAGTCTACAGCTGGCCTTGTGGAGTGGCGCAAGCCTGAGCCGAGAGAGAGGCAAGCCCCAGGAAGAGAGGAACCCAGGAAGCCTGAACCCTTGGCAGACATTGACAGCCATTTTGCTCCAACATGTGGCAAAAGACTTTGGTGAGGGAAGTAACTTATGCTTTGTGGCCTGGTAGCTGTAAGCGTCTACCCCAAATAAATACCCTTTTGTAAGTGCCAAAAGATTTCTGGTAATTTGCATCAGCACCCCTTTGGATGACTAATACAGGTGTCTTCTCAGAATCAGGAAAATCTGCCTACTGATGGTCTACATGGTCACAGTAGAGCCGAGAGTAGCCTCTGCATGGAACCCTGAATTCCAGTTAAACCTGTGTAAGAGAGAAGGAGAGGACAGACAGATCTGAGGGCCAGAGACCACAAGTCACATCTCCTTAAAGAGATGAGGAAATGGCACCTCAAACTTCCATTAACTCCCTTTTAGAAACCACCTTCTCAGTTTTAAACTCGATTGTGCCTAATAAGGGGAGTGAATGGGGATCAAGATTTAGGCTGTTTACTAAACCTCTCTCCTATAAAATAAGGAACCTCCTCATATGCCAACAATTAAGACTAAAAACCTAGAAAATGCTAAGGGTAGAAAATTCTCTCTTCCATTTTAATCTGTGTTTAACTTTGTGTTTAACTTCTAAATCTGTGTTTAACTTTGCCAGTCTGCTTGTGCCTAGGTAATCAAATTTGGGGTTCACCTGTTACAAATTGGGTAACGGTGAAAGGTAACCTAAAGAGAGTCTTTAAATGTCAGTACTGTCTTGCAATTGCATTTGATGCATATTTCACAAGTGAAATCAGTTCAACTGGTAGAAAAGCAGAAAAACTTAGCAAAGTTGTTGCTAATAAAATTCTTCTGGCTTAGTAAATAAAAGTGCCCAATTTGCTTTAAACTAAAAACTTACTAGAAACTGTAACTAAACGTTTAAGATCATTATAAAGATTCCTTTATATTATAAAACAGCAGGATTATATCTGAAATTGCTATAACTAGGTGGGTTTAGCCTAGACTTCAGCTATTGTAATGGTAATCTTCAACTAACTTACCTTTATTTATGGCTACTTCAGGTCTAACCACACCCCTACTTATGCTAGCTACTGTGATGGTAATTACATTCTGAGTTTGCCTTTGTTTATAAACGTTACTTCAGGTCTAGCCCCACCCCTTGCCTTTGCTTATGGTTATTTCTTGACAACTTCTGGCCCCTATGGCTCAGGGGAAGGAAAATTTAAGACACCTCTGACTCCTGTCCTTCCACTGGTATTAGTGACCCTGCTTTCTCTTGTGATTCCAGGTGTTTGCCTGGTGAAATTCTAGACCTTCAGGGTTGGACATCCACTCTTCCAGTCCAGCGGCCGAGGACTGGGAGTGGGGGCCTCCCACCTTGAATGCTGGGATTCATAAAAACAGCAATCCATGAGTGAAACCAGTTTCCCTGAGGCTTCAATGACCTCAGTGAGTGTATACTGGAATATGTATTGCTCATCCAAAGTCTGCCAAAGTGAAAATGGGACTTAGTCCTCTAGCAGAATCATTAACATCCATATGTCTACTAACAATCTTTTCACAACAATCTAGGCTTTTTCTGTCATGCTCCTCAAAATTCTTTCTGCTGCTGCCCATTGCCCAATTCTAAAGCCACTTCCACATTTTTAGGAATTTATTACAGCAGCACTCCACTTCCAAGCACGAAAATCTGTAGTTTTCTATCGCTGCTGTAATAAATTACCAAAAACTTAGTGGCTTAAAACAACACTTATTTATTTTACAGTCTGAGTTAGAAGCCCAACAAGATTTTCATGAGGCTAAAATCAAGGTGCTGGAAGGGCTGCTTTACTTTCTGGAGGCTCTGGGTGAATGTTTCCTTGCCTTTTCTAGCTTTTAGCGGCTGCCCAGATTCCTTGGCTCACGGCCCACTTCCTCCATCTTCAAAGTCAGCAACATTGTACCTCTCTTTACTGACCCTCTTCTGCCTCCCTCTTCCACTTTTAAGGACCTTATCTTTACATTGGACCCCCCTGGATAAATCAGGATAATCTCCCTAACTGCTCATCAGTAACTTTAATTCCCCTTTGCCATGTGTAACCGTTGGCCAATTTGATGTAATTATGAATTCCAAAAATATAATTGGATCATGCTTGTAAATTGATCTGTTAATCTGGGCATGATTAAGTTATGATTAGGGCGTTGACTGGGCCACATCAGTAGGGCGTTGAGCCCCACCCCTTGGTGGGTGGGGAATCGAATATAAAAGGCAAGGCAAAGGACAGAAGAAGCAGCTTTGATGTTAGAAAGAAGGCCCTGGGAGAAGAGAAGCAAACCATTCACCTAATCGCCTACAGCTGACCTTGTGGAGGAAACAGGAGCTAAGCCGGGAGAGAAACGCAGCCCTGGGAAGAGAGGAACCCAAGAAGCCTGAACCCTGGGCAAATGTCGGCAGCTGTCTTGCTCTAACACGTGACAATGGACTTTGGTGAGGGAAGAAGCTTATGCTTTATGGCCTGGTAACTGTGGACTTTTACCCCAAATAAATACCCTTTATAAAGACCAACCCATTTTTGGTATTTCACATTAGCACCCCTTTGGCTGACTAATACACCATGTAACCTAACATGTTCACAGGTCCTGGGGAATAAGACATGGACATATTTGGAGGACCATTATTCTGCCTACCACAGCTACAAGTCACTTAAAATGAACTAGAAGCGGGCCCAACAAGACCCAAAGAGGGGCCTTACTAGCATAAGTATTTATTAGTTGACTAATCTACTGTCAATTTTTTTTTTTTTAATCATAAGTGAATTTAACAACATAATTATAGATTTTCTGTTTCTTACTTTTGTCAGACACTGTTAGCTAGCAAATCCAATATCCATTTTCAATCCCATTCGCCCTTGTGTGCCACTAATATTTGGGTTATAAAAGCTAAATACTCACTTTCCAGGCCTCCTGTGCAAATAAGAACTATGACACAGTTCTGCCAAATGAAATTTTGTAATTGCCTTGGGGAAAGATATTGCCTTCCTGAAAAAAGAGACAGATGGTGCTGGCCCGCCTGCCCCTCTTCCCATGCCCCTCTTCCCATCCCCTTCCTGCTTTGAATGCAGTACACTGCCAGGAGTTCAGGCATTTATTTTACAAAAATTCAAGAATGTCCAAAAGTATTCAAGAAACATCAGCCCTGATACTTTTAAACTCCTGGAATCAATACCAGCTACTGTTTACCTCCAAACTTCTGGTTATAAGGGGAAAATAAACATCCATTTTGTTTAAGTCACTGTTTACATCTTGTCTTTTATTTTCAGCTGAAAGCTTTCTTAATTGAAACTACATTCAACACAACTGCTGGTTAAACATAAGCACCCTCCTCTAAAAATTTATGTAAAAAACCAATTCACTTATATGAGCTGTAATTAATAATCAAGAAGAAATAGTTTTTTAATACATTATATATTGTAAAACTATAAATTATACGTACTCATTCTAGGACATTTAGAACTTATCAAAAAATTTAAAGAAAATAAATAGCCACAATCCCAAACACTCAGAGATAATCTACTGGTAATATATCAGTGTATTTCCATCCATATTTTTAAATATACATACATAAAATATTTTTTAAAGTGAGACTGTATGGAATACATAGTTTTGAATCCAATTTTCATTCAGCACTTTATTGAGGACTTTTCCAAGTCATCAAATATGCTTCAAAAATATTTTCAAAAGCTTAAAATATAATTTTTAGCAATAGTAAACACTTTAGTTGGTTTATTCTTTTTGTTAGTATAAATGAATAGCACTGCAACAAGCATCATTGTACCTAAATCTTTCTGTGCAATCTCTGATTATTTTCTGAGGATAGTTCCATAGAAGTGGTATTACTGATTCAGATAAACCTTTTCAAACCTTCAACAAATGCTGCCAAACTGCTTTCCAAAAAATTGAATCAATTTTATAATTCTACCTCCTGTGAATAAAAATGTCAGTCTCCTTGCATCTTTACAAGTACCGATACTCCCTTTTTGGGGGGAAAGGGAAGGGCAACTTGATGGATAAAAATATTGTAATTCATTCTTGCATTTTTAATTTGTATCCCATTGATTATTAGTGAGAATGACTATCTTAAGATATTTAGGATCCTTTATATTAGTTATTTTTTAAATTATTGCTTGGTATTTCTTTACATATTATGGATGCTAGCCTTTTGATGTATTTTATTTCAATGTATCATTTGCTTTTGAGTTTTTTATGTATTTTTATAAACCTTTTTAATTTAATGTAATCAAATCTATTAGTATTCTTTATGATTTCTTTCTTTGCTTTATCAGATAGGGATGGTTTTCACATGATGACAACTGTATTTTTAAAAAGAATACTTTAAGATATTATATTCTTTTACATTTTATTGGCTTCCTTACAGTCAAAAAGTAAAATTAATAAAAAAGAGAAGAGCGAATATTCCACTAAATATGTCTCCCATCTTAGGTTGTGACTGTTCACATACCTGCTTGTGACAATTATCACATCTTCAGAGATCGTAGCCATTTCTTTGATGGTAAGGTAACACATCCTTCTCAAGG
Organism: Cabassous unicinctus; assembly: GCA_029593785.1. Lineage (NCBI taxonomy): Eukaryota > Metazoa > Chordata > Mammalia > Cingulata > Chlamyphoridae > Cabassous > Cabassous unicinctus. Next base: position 4,268 of record JAQZBX010068722.1, on the reverse strand, counting down.
TTTGCTGAAAAATTATTTACAAAAGGCAACAAGTTATTCATAAGGATATGGTTTTGTAAACTGTTAGAAGTGAGGATGCCAAGTAGGCATATTTAGAAAGTGATTCTTAAAATGATTCTCATCTACCCAAACCCCCCCCCCCATTTTTAAAAATATCTAGATACAAAAATATTTAGAATGCTACTATTTCCTAAACACAATCATTGATTCACTAACATACTGGTTAATATCTATATGAAAACTTTAAAAGTCAATTAATTATATGGCTCTTTCTTCAGAGAGATCCAGACTCAGATTCTGAGAGAATAAGCAATATACTACGTCCAAGCATAGAGGTTCTTCAGAATGTTAAAGCCTTGTCCTGGAAAAAATATTTTTAAAGCCTTTTAAAACATGTACTTTCCTCAGTTCAGTGTATACCGGCACTTCTTCTGAACCATAAATAATTTATGGCTGGATAACCAACTTCCATTTTCAATTATCAATGTTTCTAGATGGAAAGCTGGATTCAAAAGAAGAGCTGAGCAAACAATAATAACGTTTCACCTACCCATTCCCTATTCACTCACCTCTGGGCAGTGGTCAGACCCGAGGTTCCTCTAGCCTATTCAGCCTCACTCCCTACCCAGTGACTTCAAATTTCTTGTAAATAGGGAAACCCAAATATATGAGATACCGCTTCAGAGTCCAAGTGATAGAGAGAATCTGGTGGAGACTGCTGAGTCCATTCAGGAAAGAAAAGAGGTAGCGAGAATCCTGATGGTGATTAACAACAGATAAAAACACCCCCAGAAAGAGAAAGTCCCAGCCTGAGTGAGGAAAGATCTGAGATCTGGCAGATCAAATTACTGACTTCTAAAAAATAAAAAGGGAAGGACTTGAAGGTATATAGGAGGCAAGGCAGTACTCTCAGGAAGACATCAATTATGAGGCAAAGACGATAACTTGGAAGGGGAGGCACCCTTAGGACACTTGGTGATGAAGGGAAAGGAAAAAACAATAGGGAAAAAAATTAAAGATTTTGCAGATACAAAAGAGAATCACAAAAGTCAGAAGATAAACTAACCCCTCCCACCCCTATTAGAAGCATATGCAAGAAAAAAATAATAATAATAAATCTGCATTTTACTAAACCTATACAAGAAGGAACACTTGAATCAAGTGAGTTACTCTTCAATCTTCACTCCTATCTGCATACAACTGTTATTGCTGACGGGGGGTGGTTAAAATTGAACAGAAATTGGCAGATGACACCTAAACAAAGCTACTATGAGACAAAAATAGAAACTAAGAATTAAAAGTTAAGAATTGAAGAAAATTTGTCCTGCCCCCCACAAATTAAAAACATACTGTAGCAGTTTGGCATTGCTTATGAATTCCAAAAGTAGATATTGGATTATGTTTTTAAATTGGTCTGTACCTGGGCATGATTAAATTATGATTAGGGCTTTGACTGGGCCACATCAGTAGGCTACATGACAGAGCAGAGGAGTGAGTTGGAGTTTTGATGCAGAGTTTTTTGCTGGAGCCTGAGAAGTAAGCACACAGAGGAGCAGAGCAGCTGAGCAGGAGAGAATCAAGCCCTGGTGAGAGTGACAGAGCCAGTTGCCTGATAGTCTACAGCTGGCCTTGTGGAGAGAGCACAGCAGCTGAGCCTGGAGAGAAACAAGCTCCAGGAAGAGAGGAACCCAGGAAGCCTGAACTCTTAGCAGACGTCGGCAGCCATCTTTCTCCAACACATGGCAACAGACTTTGGTGAGGTAAGTAACTTATGCTTTATGGCCTGGCAAGTGTAAGCTTCTACCCCAAATAAATACACTTTATAAAAGCCAACAGATTTCTGGTATTTTGCATCAGCACCCCTTTGGCTGACTAATACACCTACCATGAAGGGGAGCAGATGAAGCTCAAGTGGTTGAGTACCTGCTTCCCATGTACAAGGTCCTGGGTTCAATCCCTGGTACCTCCTTAAAAAAAAAAAAAAAACTACCATAAAACCACATGGGGGAAGATGGATTGTGGTTAACCATACAAATATGAGAGTGTTCTCTCATGAACTACAACAAATGTACAAAACTAACACATAGTGTTAATAATAAGGGGTGTATGAAAAAAACATACCAAGTATATATATTTTTATACCAAGTGTATGCTATGGACCATAGTTAGTGATAATAGTCTGATCATGTTCTTTCATCATCAAATAACAAATTTTCCACCGTAATGTAAGGTATTGGTGGAGGGGTGATATATGAGAATTCTGCACATTATGCATGATTGTTTTGTAAGCTCACAACTTCTCTAATAAATAAATAAAATAAAAATTTTAAAAACCTACCATGAACCAGAGGAAAACAGGAAAATGCAAAAAAATTAGCTAAAGCACAGAAAATGGAGACTCAACATTATTAGTCATCAGAGAAATGCAAACTAAAACCACATTTCAGATACCAGCTCACATCTACAAAACAGGCTAAAATTAAAAAGACTCCAACACAAAATGTTGACAAAGATGTGCCTAAATAAACACACAGAAATGTTAAATAAAATACGGGCAAAAATAAAAATTCACAGGTGCCAGAAATGAAAAAGGAAACTCACAGGCACAGAAGTATAAGCTGAGGGTCATACTGGCATGGGATATAGTCCTCTGAAGTCTAGGAAGAACAGGAGTATAAAAGGTATATTCCTCAGGCACAAGGTAAACTATTCCAGATGACAATTCAGACACACAGCAAGTAATGAAGAGTTTGAAAAAGTGGTAAAGAGATTCTGTGCCTCTCTTTGTACCTAAGAAGGCAGAATAGGCGTACAAGTTGGTGCTGTTTGCAAGTCTGAGTAACATTTGTCAATCACCCACTGTAGAAGCAGTTTTCAGAAAACTTGTAACTGAGTGAAGTATTTCAGATAATTGGAGGATAGACAGTGCTACAACATGCACATATGAGAGAGGAAACCTTCCTGATTATCATGAAGTAGCATGATATACCTAAGAATCACCTTGCCTGGCAGGTTACCACAAAAGACTTTGCCACATTTGAGTATAAACTATATAAAGAAGAAAGCAACCTGAGAGGTCTGAATAGAAAAGGTAATCAAGTTGAAAACTGCAAAGCTAAAATTGAACTACTTGGGAGCTATGATCCACAAAAACAACTTATCACTGAAGATCCCTATTAAGGGAATGACTCCGAATTTGAGGCTTTGTGCCAGCAGTGTGTTAGGTGCTGCATTTTTGGAGAAGTCACAGTAAAGCTGCATCCATTCACTGCTGAAGGCCAACAATGATTAACGTCTTTAGTTATGTTCTAGGTTTTTCAATCAATCAGTGTGTTAAAGTGTAATGTTTCATAACTCAAGGCCACAAATGTTTTTTTCAATTGGCTTACTATTTATCTTAAAAATAACTGTAGCTGGAAATCAGTGTTGCGTTTGGCAGAAGAATTAATAAAAATCTTTGATTCAGACAGTTTATGGGGTATATTAAATGTTCTTAAACACATTAGACCTCTTATCTTGCTCCAATTACAAAAATAATGGAACAAATAGTAGAATCACAAAATATGTTTGTGCATGTTTAACACAGTAATTTCTTTCCAGTACCTTAAGGTACTAATCCAGTGACAACTAGCATTCTAATATGCTTAATTATGATCTTAATAAATAATGAAATAAACATCACTTTAAGGCCCAAGTCAGTAACTGAGCCCATTGAGACTTTTAAATAATCTACCTCTTCAGTAAGTTGATATGGATAACTTGATGGACAAATGTCCCCTATTCACCTATACTACCTTCTCATCTTCCTACTCCATTTTATTGAATTACACAATCTTGATTGGAAGTATTCTAACTCACACATACCTATACTGCACACTTGTATGTTAAAAAGATGGGAAAGAGAGAATTATTTATGGAATTAATCTTTAGCATCTTTGATTATTCTTAATTTTTGTGTTTGTTTAGTTTATTTCAAAAAGAAGTCAGCTCTTTTGCACCAATTTGGACCACTTTGCCTCTGAAAATTTAATTATATCCAGAAAAGACACTGTATTAGTCAGCCAAAGAAGTGCTGATACAAAGTACCAGGAATCTGTTGGCTTTTATAAAGGGTATTTGGGGTAAAAGCTTACAGTTACAAGGCCCTGAAGAGTCCAACTCAATGTTACTTCCTTAACAAACTCTGTTGCCACGTGTTGAAGCAAGATGGCGGGTGACATCTGCGAGGGTTCAGCCTTCTTCTTCACTCTTAAGGCTCCGTGGGTCCA
>JAQZBX010068721.1:0-15710 GCA_029593785.1 Cabassous unicinctus | reverse complement strand
GACCACAGCCACAACCCAAAGTTTGGGCAACAGAGTTTACACCAACCCCATCAGAGATGCCATTCAGATCCTGTTGCTCTTTCTTATCAGCAAACTTTTCTTCTAAAGGAAGCTAGGGAAACAATTGCTCCTCTATTCAGTTCCAAGTCAGGGTTTGGACATGTGTGTGAATGAAGGCTTGATATTCTCAAATGGTCAACTCTACTGCCACTGCTTCTGACCAAAATGGAGACCTGGGGTCACTTGGTTGTGGGTAGTCAGTCAACTCGCAGTGGACTTGGGTCACACAGATGTTCACCTGGATCTTTCAGAACACAAATTATGCTTTTTTAAACTACCCAAGTGTAACCTGGAGTTCTGCCTCTTAATTTAACACTTTGACTGCCAATTCCACAGCCAATCTAAACTTTTGTTCATTGCCTAATGATTCCTCTGTGCCCCTGAATTTCCATGGAAGCAATCCTTCCTAGCTTTGGAGAAGACCTCAGATTTCTGACCAAACCCAGTCAGGTTATACAGGCTTCTTTGACTCATATGACATATCAAAGAAGGAGAAAACAGAAATAGCCCTGAGGCTACTGGTAACTTTTCATTTATCCCATCAAAAGGGTTTGTTTGCTTGTTTGTTTGCTTGTTTGTTTGTTTGTTTGTTTAGGAGTTACCAGAGATTGAACCTGGGACCTCATACATGTGAAGCAGGTACTCAGCCACTGAGCTACACCTATTTCACATCAGAAGCAAGAAAATAGTAATGTCCCGCAGAAATAATAGAGAAGATAAGAAGATACTATGAGCAATTGTATGTCAAAAAACTAGACAATGTAGATGAGATGGACAAATTCCTTGAAATACGTGAACCACCTACACTGACCCTAGAAGAAATAGAAGACCTTGAACAAATCAATTACAAGTGAAGAGATTGAAATAGTCATCAAAAACTTCCCAAAGATAAAAAGCCCAGGACCAGATGGCCACACAGGTGAATTCTACCAATAATTCAAAGATGTTCTAATACCAATCTTAAGCTCTTCAGAAAATTAAACAGGAAAGAACAATACCAAACTCATTCTATGAAGCCAACATCACCCCAGTACCAAAACTAGATATGATGGAAGAAAAATTACAGACCAAATATCCCTAATGAATATAGATGCAGAAATCCTCAACAAAATACTTGCAAATCGAGTCCAAAAGCACATTAAAAGAATTATAAACCAAGATCAACTGGGTTCTATCCCAGGTATGCAAGAGTGGTTCAACACAAGACAATCAATTAGGGTCATAAACCACACTGATAAATTGGAGAAGAAAAATCACATGATCCTCGCAACTGATGCAGAAAAGACATTTGACAAAGTATAGCACCCTTTCTTGATAAAAACACTCCAAAACACAGGAATAGACGGAAGCTTTCTCGATATGGTAAAGTGCATATATGAAAAACCAACACCTAGCATTGTACTCAACAGTGAAAGACTGAAATCTTTCCTGTCACCACTGTTATTTAATATTGTGCTAGAGGTTCTAGCGAGAGCAATTAGGCTAGATAAAGAAATAAAAGCCACCCAAGGCAGCCAAATCAAGAACTCAGAAATAGGCCCTCACATCTACAGTCAAGTGATTTTTGATAAGACTGTCAAGCCCTCCCAGATTATGGTAATAAATGCATTTTTTTAGGTTATTCCAAATAAATTATATACTTCAAACAAGAATAATGTGCCAATTTCAAATGTCAATGAGTGATTACTTTTCTTTTACCTAAAATACAGAGAATGTTATCTAATCGTATTCATTTACATGGGCATTAAAAAATTCATAGCATGGTGAGTGTGTGGATGTTTTCAAGGCTAAATGTAAAGGTAAAATTTTCATTTTCCCCGTAGTAGTATGAGAAATGGGCAAAATATTCTTATCTTTAATACAATGTAAACCAAAAGAAAGCATGCTATTTCCTAATAAGCTTGTAAGAAGCCACAAAGTTCTCTTTAAATAATGATGTTAAATTCCAGAACACCAACATTCTTTTCTGATTCCTAAAACTGTGTGCCTTTTCTGATTCTCTTCTTCCCTCTCCTCCTGAGAACACACTGGTGCTACTGCTCATTGCTCTGTTGTTGTGTAACTGAAAGAAAGCCTTCTTATGAAAACATTTAGTCTGCTTATTAGTATATTCTTGGCTTCAAATGATTAACTGTCATAGAGACAGGCTGGCTGTGAACCTTTTTGAATGTCAAAAAAAGGCACTAGAACAAACTAAACAACCAATTTTTCCATCCAAGACCTACTGATGTGGGGTCTTAGAAAAGCGGCAAGCTCCTAACCTCTGCAGAGATGCTCTTAGTGTGATCCCACAAAGGAGGAGCAACAAGTGCCCCCACACCACCAAAAGGCTCAGCAATTGTCTGGGATTAGGAAAAGCCCACAATGCCCACTTAACAGCATTTACCTTATGCTTTAGTACTGTTGATATTAAAGTACAATAAGAAACATCCTAGTCTTTATGCTAATGGCCTTTAAGTTACCAGTTCCTGCCATCGTTAACGTTCCTCCTCAGAAAAAGTATGAAAGGAATTTTCACTACAGTGTAATCCATATAAACCATGCTCTGACCTGAATATGAGCTTTCCTCTACTGCTTCAGGCTCATTTACTCAATCAACACCTATTTATGGAGCACCTACTACCTGACAGGTGCTGTTCTGGGCTGTTGAGCAAAATAAAGAGCCTTACCCCTCTGGTTTCTCTCCCCATCTCACAATTCCCTCAAAGTCAGTCATGAATTCTTAAGAACGGTCTATGTGCTGGCACTGTGCTAGGTGCTCTCATGCCCGTCACCTGTCATTTAATCCTCACAAAAAACACTACCCTGAAGATTGCCTGATTATTATTTATATTTTTATGGACATGAAAATTGAGGTTCAGAGAAGTTATGCAACTGGCCTCAGTCACAGATTTTGTACAAGGGAAGGCAAACATTCACACCTGCTCCAAATACTTGTTTTTCCATTTAACCATGATGCCTGAGTCAGCCCTGATCTTAACTAGCTGGGTGATGGGGAATAACAACTTACCCTGCTTCACTGAGTTTTACTCACAGTGGTAATAATTACACAATGAATGGGAGCCACTATTATAAGGTGCCTTGGTGTGTCTCTTTGAATTTATGCTACTTGGGGTTCGCTGAGCTTGTTGGATGTGTAGATTCATGTCTTTCGTCAAATTTGCTAAGTTTTTGGCCATTATTTCTTCAAATATTCTTTCTGCCCCTTTCTCTTCTTTCCTCCTGGGTCTCCCATTATGCATATATTGGTATGCTTGGTAGTGTTCCACTGTTCCGTTAGGCTCTGTTCATTTTTCTGTTTGGTAGATTCGATACATTCTTATGCTACACTAGAAATAGCAGTTGTCTATCTATCTAAGGGGAGTAATAATTCATTCTGGACAAGTGAAAAAGGAAACTGATGTCTTCCAAATCCATTGCCACAAAGATTTTCACCCAGCAGAGAGAGTCCTAGATTTGGTCAACAGTTCAATTATATCACACTGACAATTCAGAGAAGGGGAAAAAAATTCCAAACAGGCAGAAAAGTTAGATAGTAGATTATTGTCTATCAACCTCTCCCATTACTTTTTTTCCCCTATGCTTTTATTTTTAATTTTTTTTCAATTTCATTGTGGTATAACATATGTAACAAAATTTGCCATTTTAGCCATTTTTAAGTGTACAATTCAGTGGCATTAATTACATCTGCAATGTTGTGCTATCATTACCACCTTCTACCACCGAAAGATTTCCATTACCCCAAATAGAAACTCTTTACCCATTAAGCAGTAACTCCCCATTTCCCCTCCCCTCAGCCTCTGGTAACCTCTAAGCTAATTTCTATCTCTATGAATTTGCCTATGCTAGATATTTCACATAAGTGGAATCATACAGCATTTATCCTTTTGTGTCTGGCTTATTTCACTCAGCATAATACTTTCAAAGTTCATCCACGTTGTAGCATGTATCAACACATCATTACTTTTTGCGGCTGGACAGTATTCCATTCTATGTATATACCACATTTTGTTTATCCATTCATCTGTTGATGGAAAAACTTGGGTTGTTTCCACCTTTTGACTACTGTGAATAATGCTGTGTCAAAGAAAAAACTGCACCAGACAAAGTTAAATAAAGATGATTTTATTCAGGGGCTGCTATAACAGGAGACAGAGAGTAGAACATCACTCCATGGAAACAAGATTTTTTAGGCCTGGGAGTGGGCTGGAGGAACAGCACTGGTTGATCACTGGGATGGGAGAGGGATTTACTGAGGTTGCAATTAGGACCACTTGGTTTGGAATGTTTTCTTTTCTTTTTTTTTTTTTAAAGATTTTATTTATTTATTTATTCTCCCCGGCTGCTTGTGCTCGCTGTGTCCATTTGCTGTGTGTTTTTCTGTGTCTGCTTGTCTCCCCCTGCTGGGCCGTCCTGCTGCGCCAGCTCACTGAGCCGCGAGGGCTGGCTTGCCTTCACCAGGAGGTTTGTGGAAGGTAGGTCATCTGGAATCTGTAAGGGCTGGGAGAGAGGAGACAGAAGAAAAGGAACTGCATAGTTAGGAGTCTCTCAGGTACCTGGGTAGCCAGGGTGAGAGGAAAAGGGAAAGGGGAGGTTGGGGCCAAGACTATTTAAAATACGATCTGAAGTTCTCTTTCTTCCCTTTCATTCCTGCAGTCTGAGTAGTTTCTCTGCAGTCCCATGGCTGCAAAATTAGTTTCAAGGTAAACAGGATGGGGGGGTTGGGGGGAAGAAGTAGGTAAGGGTGTGCAAGGAATTAGGCTGGGAGCTTGGTGGAGAGAAAAAAGGTCTTGGCCAGCTGCTATGAACATTGGTGTACAAGTATCTATCTGAGTCCGTTTTCAATTCTTTTGGGTATATAACTTGGAGTGGAATGGCTGGGTTCTATGTAATGCTCTGTTTAACATTTTTTTAGGAATCACCAAACTGTCTTCCACAATAGCTGCACCATTTTACATTCCCTCCAGCCATGTGTGAGGGTTTCAATTTCTCCACATCCTCACCAACATTTGTTACTTTCCATTTGTTTGATAATAGCTATCCTAGTGGGTGCCCACATTACTTTTTAGAGTAAATGTTGAAAATATTAATAATTATGTAAAAGTCTATTATTCATTAGAGATTATTATGGCAATAAATCAGGTCCTTGTTTGCAGAAAAACACATACTGCCTCAGCATTACCAAGGATCAGTTCAGTTCTACCTTCCCCAGGAAACCCTGCTCTCAGAGGCCAAGCATATGGAATGATGAAAAAGTATTCTTTGCAAGACCCACTGAGTCCCTCCCTGGCTGGGGCAAACCTACCCTCAAGAGAGACAGTAACTACATGAGCCATGTCTACAGGATAAACAGTAAGGATTGCCTGCTCCTGTCAGTCTGAACCCCAGAAATGCAGCTATTAACAAATGATGGTGTCAAAAAAGGACAGCTCTTTAAAAAAAAAAAACACTTTATTTCAAACTCACAAAAATAAAAGAACAGAAAAACGTAGCTGAACAAGTTATGGAAACATTACTCCTAAAAAGTTATTTTTCAGGTACTTTTATCTCATCTAATTCCAACTGCTCAGTTGTTCCTCTAGTGTTCAGAAAGATACACAGATGAACACAGATTAGTTAAATGACATAGTCAAGGTCTCCTTATTAATGAAAAAAAAATGAAGAGAAAAAAATGCTTAATCACATTCATATCTCACAAAATAAAACCCCATATTTTTTTTACCTTCAGATTAGTAATACCAACTTTGCTTTTGCTACAAAAACATTACAATGTTGTCAACTATAGTCCATAAATTATCACATTCTTATACCTTGTAGAACATTCCTGTTTATATTATTAACCGCAATTCTCATCTACTTCCAAAAATCATTGTTTTACATTCCTAATATTATCCTCCATCTGTCCTCCATCCAGCATTAATCTTCCTAGACTGAGAGAGAACAGCTCTTTATTAAGAGTTTTGATTCAGAGTTCCTGCTCCTTAGTTGAGAACTAAAACAAATTTTACCCATGACTGGAAATGGAAAGTTCCCAGGAAGGTAAGGCAAGCCAGATAAGCAGGTTTGGATGAATACTTCAGATTTTATTTGTACATTGTGCTGGTTGTTGCTCTAAGCTGAAGAGAATAAAGAATAACAGCTATCTGAAGTTTGCTCAAACAGTTTGATATTAAATCTCAAAAAAAAATTTACCAAACCAGGTTCAACCAGTTTTAAAGATGGCAAGCACATTCATTCATTCAATAAATAGTCATGCAGCACCTGCTGGATACCAGACACTGGGCTAGGTCCTAGGAAAATGAGAGTAACCAAGACAGAGAGGGTTCCGGCCCTAATAAGGATGACATCCTCATGGTTGGGACATTAAAAGAGTAAACAAATAAATAAAACAGAAGGAAACAAGTAAATACACAAAGTGAAAGCGGGAGGAAGGGTACGGTATTATAAGAGAAAATGACAAAGGATTTCTTTTTTCAAGGAAAAGTGACCAAGGAAGGCATCTTCAAGACAGTGGCATTTAAGCTGGATCTGAAGAATGAGTTGGTTTTAAGAAAGAGAAAGGGGGAAAGGGGAAGGGAAAGCGTTTCAGGCAGAAGGGAAGTAAATGCAAAGATCCTGAGGCAGGAGTGAAATTGGTGTGTTTTAAGGCTTGAGAAAAGGCCAATGTGACCGAAACACATTGAGAAGTACAATAGTGGGCTGGATGGTACAGAGCTTGGTAGGCTAGTTAGCGTGAGGAGTTTGGATTGTATTCTAAAAGCAGGAGGAAACTTTCAAGGGATAACATCAAGTGAGGGGACGCAGTGACATGATTTGATTTATAATTTTAGACAGATCCACAGTAGTGGGTGAGAGAACAAAAGTGGAACAAAACACAGGTTTAGAGACCACATCAGTATTCCAAACAAGAAATGGTGATTATTTAGACTAGGGTGATGGCATTTGAAATGGGAGGAAAAAAATCATTATACATTTTGGAGACAGAACAGAACTTTCTGATAGACTGAATATAAGAAGTGTGAAAGGAGGAAAATAATCAAGGACAACTCCCAGGTTTCTGGCTTGAAAAAGAATGGATGGTGGTAACATTTATTGGGAAGACTTCTATAGAAATAGATTTGAGGGAGAAAGAAGAAATCCACTTTTGGAAATATTAAGTGTGAGATGCTACTGATTTACCCACACATGGCCAAATAATTTTTTTTTTTAAGGTAAAGTAAAAAAACACTAGCCCTTCTATTTCCTTAGGATGTTCCCAGCCACAGTGGTCATACCTAGGAAGATATTTGTGAAAAGTGAACAGGGTCTGAATTTAGAATGGTTCATAATTATACTAAATTGGGAGTTTTCACTGTCAATGAACAATAAACTGGTTGGATAAGGGTGAATTTGGACTAAAGTATTGACCTGTTTCTTGGGCATCTTTAAGAGGACAAGTCTGGGATATCATTTCTTAAGCCAGTAATTTCTGGGAAGTAAAGGGAGGGAAATCATTCCACTTCTCTTTTATCATGAATTCTCCTGTCTCAATGGTTGCACAATACAGGTGGGAGTGGGTGTGGATTTTTGAAGACAAAGCAACCAGTCAGCTTGAAAGCATAACTGCTGCTCTTCCAGTGCAAGACTACCTTCCCCTACTTTTCTTCTGTGGTTATAGCAGTCCGCTCTGCAGCTCTGTGGCAATGTTAACAGTGTTTATCTGGGACATTCTCCAAAAGTGTCGTGCAGCAGAATCTTGCTATAAAGCTAAATTGCGTGAAACTAACATTGATCTTTCTATGTGTAAGGGAGGCTACAAATACCTAGACGTAACAAAAACAAAATGGGCATCTTTTGCTTAAAAAAGATGTTTCCCATCTTTAAAATAATTCAAATTCTAGGAGGAATCTAAAAGCTTGGAGCGTAAAATGCATACAAAACTGATCACTTATCGTAAGTCTACTATATCAGTGACTACCATGTACATAGTTGATCGTATTATTCTAATAAAAATGTGTTAGTGTGTGCTGGACCGAGTAACATGCTTCCCAAGAATAATATACAGAAGAAAGCAATGGGATGTCACTTCCTTGATCAGGTGACAAAAGTCTGAGACTTCCACCTTGCTAGTGTGTTTTCTCTCTCTCTCTCTGATACTGTCCCTTGCCCCCTCACTTGCTCTTGCTGTGAGATATTCTATGAAGAGGCCTACATGGCAAGGAACAGAGGGAGAACTCAGAGCAGAGGCCTCAGTTCAACACTTTGTTAGGAACTGAATCCTGCCAACAACCATGTAAGCAAGCTGAGAAGCAGATCCTTCCTGGTCAAGCCTTGACACGACTGCAGCCTTGTGAGTGACCCTGAGCCAGAGGTCCCAGCTCAGCCACACCTGGATTGCTGGCCCACAAATGTGTGTTGATTTAAGCCACTACATTTTGGTAGAATTCATTACACACCTCTGCAGGGTGGTCATGAGGATGAAATGAGGTGATATAAAAAAAGTCATTTAGTAAAACCCCTGGCACCACAGTAGGCACTGCACAATGTCAGCTCTTTCTCTCTCCCCATTTCTCTATTTCCACTGCCACCACCACAGTCCAGGCACCCATCACCTCTCGTCTAGATTCCTGCAATAGCTTTGCAAACGGTGTCCATGCTTTCCTTGACCCAGCTGGTTCTCTTCTTTAAAACATAAATAAAACTTCCAACAGCTCCCTATTCCTTAAAGGTAAAAGGCTGGCATTCAAGGCCCTCCAGGCTTTGTCTGTTCTATATTTCTAAACTTATTTCCCATTACATTCTCACACTTCTCCACTTTAAGATTAATCAATTCACTATATTCCAAATATACTTTGCATATTCCCACCCTAGTAAACTCACTAGTGAAGTTCTACCCAGACTCATTCCCTCTTTCCTGTATGCGAAACCACCACTTCCCTACTCCACCACTTTTAAAGCACCACTCAGTACTGACCTGACCTCCTCCTCTAAGCCTTTCCAAAGCTCACCACCATAAATAATGATCTTTTATATTCTTTAAATTAATAATATTTACTCATCTGGCATTTAAAGTCATCGAGATGTAAAATCCAAGAACAGACAGCAGCAACTTCAGAAAGCATCTAGTCCAAACATTCATTTTTAACAGGAAAGAAACAGGCCCAGAGATGAAAGTGACAGAACTAAAAAGTAACAGCACGAGGGCCAGAATTCAAGCCTCAAAATTTTCAGGTTATCCAACTCTAAAGGGATTTACCAAGTACCCATTATGTATAAGGCACTGTAAAATTCCAGTACAAATATGCCATTCATTTATTTAATCAACAAAAATTTATTGAGTACTATTTACCAGATACTCTACTTAGAATAAAGACCTTGCCCACAAAAAATTCAGGGTAGAGGGAGGAAAAACAAAAAAACCAAAAACAGGTAAGGCAATAATTACAATATAACTTGATATGGTATCTGAAAGCAGGTTTAGAGGTTCTTAGAAGAAAATCACCGATATACTATCATTGGTCCTTCCAACTATTCACCAAATAAACAAATAAAATTCTCCCTTTCCTAAGGAGAATAAGCAGGAAAAAAATATTCCTCAAAGCAACTCATGAACCAACAGATGGAGTATCAATGTTACTACATTACTCTTTTTCTAGTATGGATGAGAGCTGCAAAATTTGGCATTAAAAAAAAACTGAAAACATGCATATACCCTCCTTTTTAAAGAGTCTGTTTTAGTCAGACAGACCCTGACTTTCAAATGTCCAGTTTGCAATTTATTTGCTGAGTGACCCTAACTAAGCAAGGAACTTAAACTCTCTCAGTCGTATTTTTCTCATCTGTAAGATGGGAATGTAACCCACCCTTGCATGGGATTTGTAAGAATTAAAATATAAATTGCCAATAAATTATAGCTATTCTGCCTTTCATTGTTACGTAATCAATACAAAATACTTTACATGAAAAGGTAACAAAACTTGTGTATGATATATAAAACACATCCAAATTTAATTAACTGGACAGTACAATTATTGTCAAAATTTATAACAAAATTCCTGCAGTTACTAACTCTCCAAAAAAAGTCTACTTCTTTGAAAATTATCCTAGTATAGCAATAACTGCACAAATCTTTTTACTATTTTCAAATGGCAACATTCTGAGAATCTATTGTGTACCAGCGGCTATCTGGAGAGAAAAATAAAATTCTGTATTTAAGAAGTTTAGAATACAAATGAGAACACAGGAGAGAACAGTTCTTTGGGTGAAGCACACACATATACATTCTTGTGGATTTACTCATGAAGAAAACACACCAGAAATGAATGCCAAGTGCATAGTTCAACTTATGCAGGAAAGTTTAATGATTGGAACAAAATGGGATCAATTAGGAAAAATTAAATATAGGAGATACCTTACACTGTATAATATCCTTTTCGTGTTGACTATTTTAACAGGGTTTAAAACAAGTGATTATTCTTCAGTCTTCTGAATTGAAATTGTTCAGGGGGCTATAAAGCCTGGAAATGCAGACCAAATACATAATAAATAGTTTACTGATAATACATGCCATGTTCAGTGTGTTGTTCCTAACAATTCAAAAAGCTGAGCAAAATTGTAATGAATAATGTGCATTAAGGTAGCATTTTCATCAATCCTTTCATATATATCTGCGATGCATTGCCTTAGATGATTTGTGCCTCTAATTTTCACTGAATAAACTTGTACCTTTAGCATACCTGAGAAGAAGTAAATCAAGGGAGTTAACTTTATTAAAAAATATATATTGTCTATGCTTTCAAACTTTTTGGCCACCTATATTTTAATTTTTGTAAGATTCACCTACTGTAATTTTATAAACATTTTTACCATTTGTATATACCAAGAAAAAATGGATACCAATTATGAGATTAATGGAGGAAACAGTAACAAAAACTTATCTTCTTGGTTTTCAAATAATTTTATACCAAAACATTTTGCTGAAAATGAAGTGATTTTTAATCTATAGATAAGATTGTCTTAATTGAGGATATATTACAAATTTGGTTTTAAAACAGATTTAAGCTTAAAACAGATCTTACAATAATATAAATAAATCAGGCACTCCAGAACACAATGTCGAGGTACAACAACCACGTGATGACTCCTTAAGGGTCTAGGGGGATAAGATCTTTTTCAAATATAGAAAGAAATTAAGTCTCTCTACAATGCTAACCTTAAGATCTATTCTCCTTTATAGACTACAATATTATTGTCAGTTTCATATACTTTTACTTTATAAAGAACTCTCGCAGGAAGAAATTTCTGAAGATTTTCCCAGATATACACAGCCACATTTTCTGTCGTGCTGCAGGAAAGGAAAAGAAGTTCAAAAAGTGAATATGAAACAAAATTTAATGTTTAATATTTACAGACAGCAAAAATTCTATCTTTAAGAGACATCATCAAACTAAAACTTTAGAAATTCCACAGCAATCAGATAAAATGTTAAAAGCAATACTTCTTTTTTACTCTCAGTATAAGGCAAGATAGTGATGCCCACCTCACAACCTCAGTGAAATAGGGCACATCCAGATCCAGATTCTTGTGGTCGAGGGGCTTCATAATTGCCTCCTGGAGACAAAACAAAGGAAATACTGCATCGATATCAATATGACTCAAATTTCATAGTTTTCCACCTCTGCCTCTAAGCCTTCTCTGTATCATTTGGCCACTAACTCAGTACTTGTAAATACTAGGTCCCTGTCTTACAAAGTAATCTTAGAAAGTTTAAAGTTGTAAGATAAAGTTAAGGCCTACTTCTCTATAATGATTAGTTATCTTCTTATAACTGAATGCCAAGGAAGTAAGAAACCAAAAAGTAGAGAATTCACTTGATCCTTCTCATAGCACAAGCTATTGCGATTCAGAATTCAGTTTAACGCTTTCTGAATTCTGTCCAAAAAGTTACCAAAAACACTTCCCCATAACAGTCTCATCTATAACACAATGCCACAATATCTTTAGGACAAGTCTCCAGTGAGTACTACATTTCAAGAAGCAGACTAAGACTGAAATTATGTAGGTAGTTCTATATTTCTGCGATGACGAATAATTTAGGAAAGATCTTGGGTTCTTAGAGGAAAAAATATTGTAAATTTAAAGACTATTACTTCCCAATACTTTAATAATGCAATATTTTTCCTTGTCATTAGCAAGAACTGTAATTGCCTTATTCTTTCTAGGTTTACACTTTTAGCTATTGTACAAGACTTAATTTTTGTGAAGCAATCTAATTTTCCATATAGTATAGTTTTAAGAAAGGTATGTTAATAACAATAGTAGCAATTGTTTCTTGAGCAAAACCAGAATCAATAAAAAGAATCAATAAAAAGAGTAAACACTGAACCAAACATTCTACAGAATGGATCAAATGAAAGGATGCTCCATGAATACCAAGAAAATAAATATCTTTGCTTTATCTTCAATCCCAGCTCAGGTCCCAAATCCTATATGGAGAGCTCTTCTGCAGAGCATTTTCTAATTTTACTCTATATACCATGATGAGCTGCTTATACCAATGGGAGTGTGTGGTGTCCTTCAGGTATACAAAGATGGGGAAAAGTGTAGAGAACTCTAATACTGAATCATATGCCTACCTGGGACATCTCACATTGTTGTCTTGTCTTGTACACCTTATATCCTCAGTAAATGTGGGAACTCTGTCTTAACAGCTTTGCTAAAGTGCCTTGAGCACAGTGCTACTTGGTCATTCACTCATCCTCTTATTCATTTATTCAACCAACACTTATTGAGTACCTATTATTTTTACCTTCTAGAAAAAGTAATGTAAACATTCTGTGGGTAAGGGCTATGTCTCATTAATCTTTGTATTCCTAGCACTTAGCACATACACTGATGCAAAATAGACAAATTTGTTGACTATATGGATGAAAAGTAACGTGAAAAAATAATTATTAATAATATTTTTATGACGCAAATGTCAAATTCTACGACAAAAATACAGAGCAAAACGAAGTAAAGAACTAAATAAACAGGTGAAGTACTGGATAATAAAAAATATGCTGCGAAGCGGATGTGGCTCAAGCGGTTGAGCACCCACCTCTCACATGGGAGGCCCCAGGTTCAGTTCCCAGTGCCTCCTGAAAAAACAGAAACAAAAAACAACAAGCAAAAACAAACAAACACAACAACTCAGCTCAGTGGTTGAGTACCAGCTTCTCACATACAAGGTTCCAGGTTCAATCCCTGGCCACCAGTACCTCAAAAAAAAGAAATATATATAAATATATGCTGGATAGTAGGAAAGCTACTCCCAACTTCACAACTGACTCATCACTTGACACGGGGCAAGTCATTTAACTGTTCAGCATCTCTTGATCTTGATCTATGGAATGAAGAAATTGGCTTAAATAGTCTCTAAGGCCTCTTACAGTGCAAAAACTCTATAATGATACAACCAATAAGTTATTTATAGATCACTTTCTTGGGTGTTCATTTCCATCTATGAACTTCTCCAGTGAGTTTATAATAAAGCAAAAATGGATAAGATATAACAGTGTTAAAACCTGTTTGAAGACTCAAAGAAAATTCAGAAAAAGAAAGGAGAAAGCTGTGTCTTGAAAGAAGGGTAAAATTTGTTAAAGGGAGGAAATCAGAATAATCCAAGCAAGGAACACAAGATGAGCATGTTACATTTATTCCCATCACTGTAACATCACTATGACTAATTTCCTTCAAGTTACCCAAACAACTTTAGAAGGCCTCCAACTAACGGAGCAGGAAATACAGGTGTAATAGGGGGGCATTTTCAGGACTTGGGAATTGTCCTGAATGACACAGCAATGACAAATACAGGCATTATTTATCTTGCCGTAACTTACAAAATTGTGCAGGAGAGAGTGTAAACTACAATGTAAACTATAATCCACGCTTAGTGGCAATGCTCCAAAATGTGTTCATCAATTGTAACAAATATACCACACTAATGAAGGATGTTGTTAATGTGGGAAAATGTGGAAGGGGTAGGGAGCGGAGCATATGGAAATCTCCTATGTTTTTTATGTAACATTTATGTAATCTAAGTATCTTTTAAAATAAATAAAAATTTTTTTTTTTTTTAAAAAGAAGGCCTCCAACTACTCCTCTACTCCCACACCCAATCCTATTCACAAGGTCGTGGAACTTCTGGATATACTCATTTGGGGAGGTGAAAATGGGGCCATCAAATTATACTTAGGAGAAAGCACATAATAAACACCCAACATGCTATTACCTCCATATACTCTTTGAGGTCGGTCAAGTTCATAACCATCCCTGTAACAGGATCAATCTAAAGAATAAGCAAAGGTGAATATTACAACAGACTCTCCATATTTAAGCCTCTGGCAAATTATTAAAGACTGTACAGGGTGCAGAGATTGGGCCCACATTTGCCTTCATCACAGAGACAATCATCAATCTCAGTCTGAGGCATCTGTTTCACTGTACTACACTTCTACCTGTCCACATTCAGCATAGTAAAGACAACGCTTGGGGAGAGGAGTGGCCTGGAATGGCAGCAGCTCACCACACAAAGACAAACAATGAAGCAATACAGACTGGAACAGACGTTTTCAACACAGAGGCCGCTATCTTGGCTAAGAAAGGGCCCAGCAATCTGCACGAATCACACAAATCTTTTGCACATACCTCTCCATGTACTGTCACCACAACTATGGGAAAGAAAACAAAATACCAAAAACCAGCATGACTTTCAACAGATTAACATCCAAGCACAAGTTAGCAACATAAATTAACTATTAGATATTCCCCATGAAAAGCCATTCTCACAACAAAAGTTATTTTTTAGTTAGGATCTTTTTATCAACCAAAGCAAGACTCAACCAAGACAGAGAAGCTTAGTAGCAGAGGCCAAAGCCCAGAGTATAAATTCAACATATGATGTTGATTTGCTAAGTGGTAAGTCACTGCTGCCGGATTTCTGCCTATGAAAGTAGAAAAAGCACAAGGCAGGTGTCCAACTACACAAAGAGCTGGTCTAATTCTGGATAATACTTTCCTGGTCAAGTAAAATAACTACTGGGCTTTAAACTCACCCGTTTACATACGCAAATATATAGTTTACCTTAGTGCTTTGAGAATTAGGCTCTTGAATAAAGCATTTGAAAGATCTTGATGACCAGTGCTTTACAAATTAATAGCTTTTATATACTTATATATTTTCCGGCTCTAGATCTATTCGAACACCATAGGTATTATGTGATAACTGAGTAAAACAATACTGAGAGACATCATAGATCAAATAAGAGGCAGCACCTGAACTAGGAACCCTGACCTTCTGACATCTTGTCTGGTCTTTTGCTCCACCACCCCATATTCTATGGCTTGTGTAGCAGCATTTCAAGGCTTTGGCTATATCTCAAAGAATCAAATCACTTAGTCTTGCATAAATTAATTCCTTCCTTAGAACACTGCTGGCAAAATTTTAGATCTAAGCTGTTTTTCTGCCATACAGCACATTCCAAGGCAAAATTCCCCCTTTTTCAGTCATTATTTACTCAAAGAATCCAATCTAATTTGAACAAAAGCCTCTACCAGACCTAATTAGAAGGAAGCACACTGCCAAAAGAATCTTAATATGTACTCTAAGACCAAGGGAAAAGTTATTTAAA
>JAQZBX010068720.1:0-15695 GCA_029593785.1 Cabassous unicinctus | reverse complement strand
ATAATTCTTTTAATGTGCTTTTGGATTCTGTTTGCAAGTATTTTGTTAAGGATTTTTGCCTCTATATTCATTAGAGACATTGGTCTCTAATTTTCTCTTTTTGTAGTATCTTTATCTAGTTTTGGTATTAGGGTGATGTTGGCTTCATAGAATGAGCTTGGTAGCATTCTCTCCATTCAATTTTTTGGAAGAGATTGAGCAAGTTTGGTATTAGTTCATCTTTGAATGACTGGCAGAATTCACTGTAAAGCCATCTGGTCCTGGGTTTTTCATCTTTGGGAGGTTTTTGATGACTATTTCAATCTCTTCACTTGTAATTGGTTTGTTGAGGTCTTCTATTCCTTCTAAAGTCAGTGTAGGTGGTTCATGTGTTTCCAGGAATTTGTCTATCTTGTCTACATTTTATAGTTTTTTGGCATACGGTTGTTCATAGTATCCTCTTACGATCTCTCTTATTTCTACAGGGTCAGTAGTAATGTCCCCTCTCTCATTTCTGTTTTTATTTATGTGTGTCTTCTCTCTTTTTTTCTTTGTCGATTTTGTTGATCTTCTCAAAGAACCAATTTTTTATTTTGTTGATTCTCTCTATTGTTTTTTGTTCTTGATTTCATTTATTTCTGCTCTGATCTTTACTATTTCTTTCATTTGGCTTGGTTTGGGATTAGTTTGTAGTTCTTTTTGCAGTTCTTCCAGGTTAGACCATCAATTCTGGCTCTTTCTTCTTTTTTAATGTAAGCATTGAGGGCTATAAATTTCCCTCTCAGCACTGCCTTTGCAGTGTACCATAGGTTTTCATATGTTGTTTTCTCATTTTCATGCATCTCAAGATATTTGCTGAATTCTCTTGCAATTTCTTCTTTGACCCACTGATTGTCTAAGAGTGTGTTGTTTAATGTCATATATTTATGAATATCCCTTTTCTGTCCTTTATTGATTTCCAGCTTCATTCTGTTATGATGAAAGAAAGTGTTTTGTATAATTTCAATCTTTTAAAATTGATTGAAACTTTTCTTTTGACCTAACATATGGTCTATCTTGGAGAAGGATCCATGAGCACTTGCAAAGAATGTATATCCTGCTATTTTGGGGTGCAATGCTCTATAGATGTCTGTTAGGTTTAGTTCATTTATCATATTATTCAAGCCCTCTGTTTCTTTATTTATCCTCTGTCCAGATGTTCTATCCAATACTGAGAATGGTATATTGAAGTCGCCAACTATTATTTTAGAGATATCTATTTCTCCCTTCAGCTTTGCCAGTGTGTGCCTCATGTATCTTGGAGCACTGACGTTAGGTGCATAAATATTTAGAATAGTTATTTCTTCTTGCTGAATTGCTTCTTTTATAATATTAATGACTTTCTTCATCCCTTATAACAGTTTTGCATTTAAAATCTATCTTGTCTGATATTAATATCGCTACTCCAGCTCATTTTTGGTTACTATTTGTGTGGAATATCTTTTTCCAACCTTTCACTTTTAACCTGGTTGTGCCTTACATCTGAGGTGAGTCTCTTGTAGACAACATATAGATAGCTTATATATTTTTAATCCATTCTATCAGTCTGTGTTTTTTTGATTGGGGAGTTCAAGTCATTAACATTTAATGTTATAACTGTAAAGGCATTATTTACTAGATCCATTTTGACCATTGGCTTTCTGTTGTCATATCATACTATAGTCTATCTTTTCTAATAATCTTCATTTCTACACTTTTCTCCAAGTCTCTTGCCCTTGTTTTTTCCTTTCAGGCTGCATTCACTTTAGTATCTCTTGCAATTCTGATCTTTTGGTAACATATTCTATCAATTTTTGTTTGACCATGAAGACTTTGAACTCCCCTTCATTTTTGAAGGACAGTTTTGCCAGATACAGAATTCTTGGCTGGCAGTTTTTCACTTTCAATACCTTAAATACATCATACCACTTTTCTCTTCCCTCCATGGTTACTGATGATAGGTCAGCACTTAATCTTATCGAGTTTCCCTTGTATGTGATGCTTTGTTTTTCTCTTGCTGCTTTCAAAATCTTCTCTTTATCTTTTATATTCATCATTCTGAATAGTAGGTGTCTCAGGCTAGGTCTATTTGTGTTTATTCTGTTTGGGATGTGTTGTCTTTCTTGGATATTGATATTTATGTCTTTCATAAGGGTAGGGGAGTTTTCAGTCATTATTTCCTCAAATATTCTTTCTGCCCCTTTTCCATTCTCTTCACCTTCTGG
The DNA here is from genome assembly GCA_029593785.1 of Cabassous unicinctus. Taxonomy (NCBI): domain Eukaryota; kingdom Metazoa; phylum Chordata; class Mammalia; order Cingulata; family Chlamyphoridae; genus Cabassous; species Cabassous unicinctus. The sequence continues at coordinate 13,473 of JAQZBX010068720.1, read as the reverse complement.
GACACGTGTAATGCATATGTTTTTGCGTTTCACATTGCCATTCAATTCCCTGAGACCCTGTTCCATTTTTTCCATTCTCTTCTCTTTTTGTTCTCCTGTCTTTTCCAGTTCAGGTGTTCTGTTTTTGAAATCACTAATTTTGTCTTCAAGCAATTCAAATCTGCTCTTATGTGCCTCTAATGTATTTTTAATCTCATCCATCATGGTTTTCATTTCCATAAGGTCTGTTACTTTTCTTTGCAGACTTTCAAATTTTTTTTTATGTTCACCCAGTGTCTTCTTAACATCTTTTATCTCTATAGTCATATTTTCTTTCAATTCTTTAAATTGATTTAGGAGAGTTGCATGATTATCACTGATTAATTGTCTTAAATCTTGAATCTCTTCAGAACATTTGGTTTGTTCCTTTGGCTAGACCATCTCTTTCTGTTTCCTAGTATGGCTTGTAATTTTTTGCTGATGTCTAGGCATCTGATATGTTGGTGAATTTACTGTGATGACCAATTTCTCTCTTTTGCTTATTGTTATTATTTTTTCACAGCTCTTCTTTGATATTTAGTTCAACTTATCCTAAGTCTTTAAGATTGCCCAGCTTTAGTTATCAAAATTGTGCCAGGAACTCACTAATGGGGTACAAAGGTGCTCATTGGTGCACCTTTCCACAGAGATATATCTCTCTCAGTTTTCCTTTGTTTTCTTCTGGCCAGAGCTGAGATTCAAGGCAGGCTCCACTGACCAAATTCACTAAAGAGAAGCCCCACACCCTCCCTCCCTTTTCCTTTGTAACAGCTGACAGGGAGGAAGACCTCTGCTCCCCTCTCAGTCAGCTGCAATGAGCAGGGGTTTTACCCCCACTGAATATCTCGGGGGTGGGGGATGGGAGCCCTTCCCTCTGACCGGAAGGTTTAGTAATTCACAGTCTGTTGTTTTGGCTTCTTCATCTCTCTGTTCCTCACTCTCCTGGAAATTGTGAAGCACTATCCTGGTATGCTGACCCCCAAAGCAGGTCTCTTGATGCCCATGTTTCTTAACCATACATTGTTTCCTACAAAACAAATTAACCAACTAATAAAAAACACTTACTGAGCTCAAGCCATGAAGCAAGTGTTAAAGTTAGATGCCAAGGGCACAGAAGCAAAAGTCATTTTCTGCTCTTGAACCTCGAAGTCTATATGAAGAAGAGATAAACAAATGACAGACACCAACAAAACCCTGTATAAGTACTAGAATAAACATATTCGTAGGTGAGCAACAGAGGATTTTCATCATACCATATTGCTGAGGATAAAGCCAAACTTTCCCAGATGGATTTGGAGTTTAACCACCAGTATAGCATATGTTAGTGAGGAAATACATCTTGCTTTATGAAAAATTGCATAAGCAAACATCAAAAACGTGGGGTAATCATGTCAAAAAGGATGGGATTATTCATTTATTCAAAAACATGTTTTGAGTGCACACTGCTTGCCAGGCACCATGCTGTGTGCTGGAATAATGAAGTATAAAAGCACACAGTCTCTGTTCTCACTGAACTTATAGCCTGCTAGGATAGGCAGACAACACGAAAGAATCACAAAACAAAGGTATATCTATACAGTGGCAAGTGCCCATGGTGCTATGAGAGGCTATGCTGTAAGGACCTGATCTTGTCAGGGAAGTCAAGGGCCGTATCTCTGAGGAAGTGTCCCTTAGCTGAGATATGAAGGACAGACAGGAATTAACAAGGTAAACAGAGGGTGAAGGGAGAAAGAACATTGTCAGCAAAGTAAAAAGCATGTGCCAAGGTCCTGAAGCATGAGAGAGAATGGCATGTGTGTGTGTGTGAGTGTGTGAAATGTCAGTGTGGTTAGAAAGCACAGCAAAGAATGCATCCTAAGTAAGGTTGTTAGGAAGGGCTAGATCAAGATGAATCTTGCAGGTCATGTTAACGGGTTTTATCTTTAAGAGCATGAGGAAGGCACTGAAGGATTTTAAACAAGGGAAGAATCAGTTTCAGACTTGTGATTTGTGTGAATTTAAAGGTTCTTTTTCCTTGTTACATGAAAAATAGACAAAATGAGGCCAAGGTGAATGCTGCTGGGCCAATTAGGAGAATGTGAAGTTGATGGCAGCTTAAACCAAGTCAGCAGTGGAGGAGGTAGTGAGATGTGGACAGAGTCAAGATCTATTTAGTAGATAAACTCAAAGGTATTAGTGGATGATTTAGGGGAGTGATGGAGAAAGAGTTATCCAGGATGACTGCAATGTTTCTGGCTTACAAAACTGGAATAAAGATGGGACCATGCTCTGACATTTGAACTCTGGAAACATTAACCTAAGGCTGAGGAGAAGGCAACATATTCTCTAGCCTCTCCTTCAACAAGATAACTGGTTTTAAGGGGGTTGTCACACCCTAAAAATTTAAAATATTCACAATGTTATCTTCAAACAAGTTTTTGTTATTAGTGAAACATTAAGAAATGTGCAAACATGCAACTTTCCTTAATTTCTCTCTAACTAGGTGATGCTTAATATACATTTGCATTTACTTATCCTTCCTTGCATCAAGTCCTAATACCTCAACAATACTTTTGACTCTGATAACAGTATCATGCATGTCTCCTTATGAACACATGTGAATATTTTTCTGGGGTATGAACTCATACCTTGTATGTATATTTTATTGGACCAAATAATGCTGGAGTGCTCTCCATATTGTACTAGCAAAATATGAGGATTCCTATTATCCCTGGAAGCACTTGGCATTATAGAGTGTGACATTTCTTTCATTGTTGTTTCTATTTTTTAAGTTGTGACTGAGTGTTAGTATCTCTTCATATGTCTGTTAACCTTTGGGTTTGCTCACATGCAAATTGCCTGATTCTACCTGTGTCTGTTTTTCTATTTGGGTTCTTGACTATTTTTTGGTAAGTTCCTTGTATATTGTAGATATTACTCTCTTCTCAATTTCTACATTGCAAATAACTACCTAATCTGTCATGATGTCTAATTACTTTATCTATATTACCCTCTATCAAGCAGAAATCAATTTTCACCGTATGATTTGGGCTTTGTTTAAGAAGCCCTTCCCTACCCTTAGATCACAAAGGTATATTCCTACACAGGACTGGCTATGAAATTTGTGGTCCCATCCCAACAAAGAAAAGCCCAGGTCCAGATGGCTTCACAGGTGAATTTTATCAAAATTTCCAAGAATAATTAACACAATCCTACTCCAACTCTCCCAAAAACAAAAAGAAGAGGAAGGAAGAAACACTAATTCATTCTATGAAAACAGCATTACCTTAATACCAAAGCCAGATAAAGATACCACAAGAAAAGAAAATTACTGACCAATATCCCTCATGAATATAGATGCAAAAAATGCTTGATAAAATACTACCAAATTGAATCCAATAGCACTTTGAAATAATTATACACCATGGGATAAATTTATCCCAAGAAGGCAAGGGTGGTTCAAAACAAAAAAAAATCAATTAAGGTACTACACCACACTAATATAGCAAAGGGGAAAAAAACATATAATCATCTCAATTGATGCAGAAAAGGCATTTGACAAAACCCAGCACCTCTCCTTGATAAAAACACACAGAAAACCATGAATAGGCAGAAACATCCTTAACATGATAAAGGGAATATATTAAAAATCCACCACCATGATTATACTCATTGGTGAAAGACTCAAATCTTTCCCTCTAAGATCAGGAACAAGGCAAAGGTGCCCACTGTCACCGCTGTAATTTCAACATGTTCTGACTAAAAGTTCTAGCTACAGTGATTAAGCAAACAAAGAAAAAAAAGAGAAAAAAAAAAAAGAAATAAAAGCCATCCAAATAGGAAAGGAAGAAGTGAATTTTCCTGTATAGGATCAGGATGACCTAATCCTATATATAGAAAATCCTGAAAACAACTCAACAATGCCAGAAGAGCTAAAAATATTTTCAGCCAAGTGGTGGGGTAAAAGATAAAGCAAGCAAAAATCGGTGTTATATCTATACAGTAGTAATGAACAATCTAAAGAGGAAATCAAGTAAAAATTCCATTTATCATAGCAGCTAAAAGAATCAATTATCTTGGAATAAATCTAACCAATTATGAAAAGGACTTCCACACAGAAAACTACAAAACATTGCAGAAAGAAATCAAAGAAGACCTAAATAAATGGAAGGACAATTCATGTTCATGGATTGGAAAACTAAATATTGTCAAGATGTCAATTCTACCAAAGTGATTTACAGATTCAACACAATCACAATCAAAATTCCAACATTCTTCTTTGCAGAAGTGGAAAAGCCAATCATCAAATTAATATGGAAGTGTAAGCAGCCCCAAATAGCCAAAATCATCTTGATAAAGAATTTGGAGGACCCACACTTCCTGATTTTAAAACTTTTACAAAACCACAGTAATCTAACCAGCATGGTATTGGCACAAGGACAGACATATACATCTATGGAATTGAATTAAGAGTTCAGAAATAAACTCTCACATCTATAGTCAATTGATTTTTGGCACTGGTGCCAAGTACACTCATTAGGGAAAGAGTATTCTCTTCAACAAATCGTGCTTGGAAAACTGAATATCCATATGAATGAAAAAGAATGAAGGTGGACCCCTACCTCACACCATATTAAAAAATTAACCCCAAGGGGATGAAATACCTAAGCAAAAGAACAAAAACTAAAACGCTTTGGGAGAAATTACGGGAAAACATCTTCAGGGCCTTGTGTTAGGAATGGTTTCTCAGACTTTATATCCCAAGCATGAGCAACAAAAGGAAAAAAAAAGACGAATGGGACCTCATCAAAAATTTAAAATTTTGTGCAACAAAGCACTTTTTCATGAAAGTAAAAACACAATCTATACAATGGGAGAAAATATTTTTAAACCACAGGTCTAATAAAGAAGGGTTCAATACCCAGGATATATAGAAATCCTCAACAACAAAAAGACAAACAACCCAACTGAGAAATAAGCAAAAATCTTGACTAAACATTTTTCTAAAAAAGAAATACAAATGGCCAATAAGCACATGAAAAGATGCTTAGCATCATTAGCCATTAGGGAAATGCAAATCAAAACCATAGTGAGATACCATTTTGTATCCACTAGAATGTCTACTATTTGAAAAAAATTACAGCCAATAACAAGCCAATAATATCCCCACAAGAGGATGTGAGGAAATAGGAACTCTCATTCATTGTTGGTGCAAATGTAAAATGGTTCAACCACTGTGGAAGACAATTTGGCAGTTCCTCAGAAAGTTAAGTATGGACTTACCATATGACCCAGCAATCCCACTTCTAGGTATATACCTAAAAGAATTGAAAGCAGGGACTTGAACAGATAACTGCCCACAGATGTTCATAGCAGCTTTATTCACAACTGCTAAAAGGTAGAAGGAAACCAAGTATCCATAAACTGATGACTGGATAAAGAAAATGTGATATATATATATCTATATATATCTATATATACATATATGAATATGAATATTACTCAGCCATAAAAAGGAATGAAGTTCTGATACATGTGATAATATGGCTGAACACTAAAGACATCATGTTGAGTAAGCCAGATACAAAAGGACAAATATTGTGTGATCTCACTCAAATAAAATAATCAGGGTTAGCAAATTCATAGAGCTGGAAATCTGCAGGGGCCAGGGTGGGTAGAGAATGGAGAGTTAATGTTAAAATTTTCTATTTGGGATGATGGAAAAGATTTGGTAATAGATGGTTTTGATGGAAGTAAAACAATGTCAGTGTAACCAACAGCTCTGAGTTATACTTTTTAATGTGGTTAAAAGGGCACATTTTAGGTTGTATATATATTACTAGAATAAAAGTTAAAAACAAAAAACATAGGGCCATCTAATACAAACAGTGAACCCTAATAGAAATCATGGACTATAATTAATAGTACAGTTATAATAATATGCTTTCATCACTTGTTACAAATATACCAAACTAATGTACTGTGTTAATAATATAGGTGGTATATGAAATCTCTGTACTTTATTCATGAGTTTTCTGTAAACCTACAACTTCTCCAATAAAAAACAAGAAAATGGATAAAATGGGAAATTTTAGGTTTTACATACGACACCAGAATAAAAATTTAAAATATATATATATAAAACATAAAAAGTGAACTTGAATGTAAACTATGGATGAAATTAATAGTATAATTATAAAAATATTGTTTAACCAATTGCAACATAGTTACCACATTAATGCAATGTGTTAGTAATGGGGAAAGCTGTTATGAGGAGTGTTATATGGGAACTCTATACTATCTATATGAGTTTTCTGTAAACCTTTAAGAGCTCTTAAACAACAAAAAATAAAAAAATATTGTGCTTTCTTCACCACAGATGCATACATCTGTAAGATACAACACATATTGCCAAAACAAAAATAATTTGATTAATATATGTTTAACAGAAATTTCCTTTTCTAGTGTGAAAAAAAATTGTGGGCCCACTACAACATGAAAATGTGGACTCTGTTCAAAATGTATTAAGAATTTTAAGATGGCAACACCATCTTCTATGAATATAATTGTTTTCTTTTTCATATATAAGATTTTAATCTTGCTGGAGTCTACACTTACATAAGATGTTAAATAGAGATGTAGTTTTATTTTTCTTCATATGCTTAGCCAGTTTTCCCCGAAATCATCTACAAACAGCCCATTCTTTCTTTATTGTTTCATGGTGCCATCATTAAGTATTAAATTTTTACATGAATCTCTCTCTCTGAGCTTTCTATTCAGTTCCATTAATCAGAGTTTTGTTTTTTTTTTTTTAAACATTTCTTTGGCAATTTCTCTCTTCTAAATTATCATTGCTATACATGGACCTTTGTTTTTCATATTTGTTTTTAGAATAAGCTTATTGAGTACCTTTAAAAAACTCTAGCAGAAATTGTAATGAGGACCGCATTAAACTTTGTAGATTTATTAGGAGGAGAACTGATACCTTTTAATATTTGTCCCACCCAAGAACTTGCACTATCTCTTCATTTAATCAGATCTAAGATTGTTTATTGGAATGTTGAAATTTTCTCTAAAGGGTTTGTGTGCTTTTCATTTGTTTTTGGCTATTTCATTAATTTTTGTTCTTATTGTGAATAGTATCATATATATATAAATATATTTTCTAATTGATTATTACTAGTTTGAATAAATGTTATTGTTTAAAAAAAGAATATTTACTCTGGAATTCCTTTATTAGTTATAAGCATTTGCTATCGATTCCTGTTTCTCTCTTCTATGTAGATGATCACATCATCTGTAAATAAGGCCAGATACATAATTTTTAGGGCCTAGCAGAAAATGAAAATGCAAGTTTCCTTTTTCACAAAGCAAGAAAAAGAAGTGCTTTCGAAGGTATTCATTTAGGGTGTTTCTTCAGTGGTCTCTCTCAAAACTTGTGGTGGTTTCATATTTGCTGTTTAATATTGTTCTAAGTAAAGTGAAATTAAAAATTTAAATTATAAGCATGAATTTTACTCTTCATCTTTATATTGTGCAATGTCAGTTTTATTTGTATTTTATTTTTTCATTTTTTTAGGAGGTATCATGGAATGGACCTGGGACCTTGTACATGCGAAGCAGGCCCTCAACCACTGAACTACACCCACTCCCCCAACGTCACTTTTGAATGAAAATATAAGAACATTTAATTTGTGTTCAGAACTACTCAAATTACACAATTCCTTTTTCATGGCTTGTACGTGCATATATAGTTCGATCCTACCAGAACAGTGGAAATGCTGCACAATAGTAACTTAACTTTTTATTTTACTTCTTTGTACCCTGAGCTTTCTACCAACACTGTCTACCTTATGTTTTCTGGTGAGTAAGGAAAGACTGAAAGGAAAAGGAACTATGAGTTGTCCTTCATTTCCCTTTCCTTCTGTGTCATAATTTCCAGCATAAGAGCTGGCTAATACAGGGAAGCAACATGTGTATGAAAGGATATGACAGCTTTCCTTAGTCAATTGTGTTTCTTTAGAAAACCATTACCTTTTTTCTGCTTTTGAAGCAAGTACTGGTTTAAGTAGTTCAAGGTCCCACTTAGTCATAGAGATAAGTGACTAACCTTGATCTTGCTTTGAGTATTGCCAAACTCCTATGCATCATGGGCCACCAGAAATCTGTAGTCATGGGGCGGCACAGACATATGTGCAAATGGAGTGTCAAGGAGGAGTGGACATGCATAACACAATCTTCTTCTCTGCTCCTCTGAATGCTCCATTGTCTCATCAGACTTCACTTACAGAACCCAAGTTCAAAGATAAACTTATTAACAGTTCTAAGATGGCAGCAGCAGAGCACTAGCACAAATTCTGATTGTGCAGCTATAATTTCTTTCTTTCTCCCTCTTTTAAAATTTTGCCATTTAGACAAATTATTTGATTACATTTGATCCCTTTATCTTTTGTAGCACCCTTCTGAATTTATTATTTGCATATTTTCTTCACTAATTTCTTTCAAAATGAGAATTTATACGATAACCCTTTTTGAAGCATATATGCTTGAGAGTATTTTTTTTTACATCCTCATATATAAATGAAAATACGTCTGAATTGAAATTTAAAGTTCAAAGTTATTTTCCTTAAAAAAATATTCCTTTTATTTCATGCAAGCAATTGCTGCCAATTAATCTGATATCACTTTGATTCTTTTTCTTTTGTATATTATTTTTTCTTTAATCTCTGGAAGCATTTAAAATTGTCTTCTTTTTTTTAGGTACTGGAACCAGGGATTGAACCCAGGATCTCTTATATGGGAAGCTGGCACTCAACCACTGAGCCACATCAGCTCCCCTGAGTTGTTTCATTTTTTTTTTTTTTTTTTTTTTTTTTTTTTTTCAGGAGTCACCGGTGACCGAGCCTGGGATTTCCCATGTGGGAAGCAGGCGCTCAACCGCTTGACTCATATACACTCAAAATGGTCTCTTTACCCTTGATATACTTAGATTTCATTGTAATGCTGTGAGCCTTTTAAATCTGAGTTCCTTCATCTTTCTTTAATTCTGAAATTTATAATGATTATTTCTTTATGTTTTCTCCCCCTCTATTTCTTTCCTTTTGGCACACGCATTCCCTGTACATTGATATTTCTACTTCTACCCTCCATGCCTTTTAGCTTTTCTGCTATATTTTCTATCCTTTTCTTCTCTTATTGCCCTCTGAGAGTGCTCTTTATTCTGATTATCCAAATGTTTAATTAATCCTCAAACTTTATCCATTCTGCTATTTATCCCATCTATTGGATTCCTCCTTTCATCTATTATATTTTTTAAACCTAGTATTCCCTTTGGTCCTTTGTATTATCTCTTGTTCCTGATTCATATTATTAATACATTACTTCATTTCTTGGAGTATTTTTTAATGTTTATTTTATATTATTGGTGTGCCCATTCCAATTATCCTGTTTTAGGAATTACATGCTCTTTGGCTGGTTGTTTTCTTTGATAATGGATATAAATACATTGCTCTGCAAGTTCTTGTTTCCCCACCATGTGTCACCTACCCAGTCAGGGAGTGTGCTTCAGAAAAGGGCTTTACATTAAGTCCTGGTGTCTCCTTCTGGATAAATTAAAGAGAGGGGAGATGGTGAGATTCAATTTGGGGAGCCCTTGTCACTGCAAAATCATTATAAACTACCTCCATTTGCTTCTACTCCACCAAGCAAATCCTCTGTGCATGGGCTTACCTTTAATTGCCCATCAAGTGATTTTATCATCTATCAGGGTTGTAGGGGGCAGAGTAGATGGTCCTGTGGATAGTCAGGCTTCATCTATTTCTCTTGAGCTCATCACTCAGCTGGGCTTCCACATTAACCTGATAGTACCTCAACTTGTCACCAGGCTGTTATTGCCCATTTTTATGATCACAAGACAACCAATGATTGTCTCACATTAAATAGGGCTAATGCAAGAGGAGAATTTAAAAGCCCCTTGAAAATTTGCCTCGCACAGCTGCAATCTGCAGCTCTCCTTTCCAGGCTGTAGCCACCAACTCCTTCAGTGTTACATATGTTTTATGTTTCCCCAGGGTTTTCACCAGTTTTCTTATTTGTTTGTTTGTTTACATTTTCTGAGAGCTGTGTTTCCTTTTGACTTCTGTAGTTTTCCCAGAGGTGATTTGGGATAATGTGCTAACTTGTCACATTATCAGGAATTAAAGGTATATCTAACTTTGATAACTTCTGCACCCTGAATTGATCCTCTATCCCTCCTCTCTTTTCTTCCTTTGAATTTTGCAATATATATTTTGAGAAGATTTATTAAACATAATCTGCCGATACTTAAAATTTTTAAAATTATACTACTGGCATTTTTAATGTCCAAGATCTATTTTCAAGTGTATAATCTTGTTTAATGAATATGCTACTCTCAGATTTTTTTTTCTCTGGATAATCTCTCCTTCTTCAGTTGATCTGCTTGTTTTTCATAGTATTTCTCTTTCATTATGATTGTTTTCTTCATTGTCCTGTGATATTTGTCTGTTCATATGTCTGCTCAACATCTGTTAAAATGGAGAACTGATCTAATTTTGAAAAACCCAATTCACTAAAAAAGTCAGAAAGACGTGAAAAGGGAATTCAAAAGAGATAGTTCAAATAGAAAATAAATAATAAAATGTTATATATAAACCCAAATAAAACAGTAATTACATTACATATAAATGGAATATGTCCCAAATAAAAGCCCAAGATTTTAGACTATATAAGGAAAATAACTGTGTTTGCTTGCAAGCTATATATGTTAAATATAAGGTTAGAAAGTGAAAAGATTAAAAAATATGCCATGCAAGCAAAAACAATTTAGACTCCAATATCTTGAAACTTAATTGGGAAGGGTTTTCTGTTGAGCAAAATGACAACAACATCACCTAGCTTAGTAAATGCCAATGTTTGGCAGAAAGAATTAAAATTCACAAAAATGAAATCTATCCTTTTTTCTTCCCCTACCAAGACTAGGTAAATAGATTAAGTTTTGTTGTTTTAACCCATCTTTAGCCTTAGTCATTTATTTGTGTATAAAGTGTTTGGGTACAATGCATGCTTATATCAACTTTTGTGATCAAAGAAGCAAACAAGAATTATTTACCATTATGGCTAGAGATGTGAGTATAGGTAAAATCCAGAAGCTAGATACCTTTTTTTCTCCCTAACTTTTCTTCCTTAATATCCACTCTGAAGCAATTCAGCCAACAAATTTGATGCTCAGAGCTGAACTACTGACCTGACTGGTTTCTCTCTTGACTTCCAAAATTGGCCAGAAACAACTTAAGAATTGTATAAAAGGGGAGAAGCACTAACAATTCCAGAGAACAGAAGGGAAAAGACCAACCCCAGAGGCAGCCAATTAAGTCTGAGACTGGGCAAGTGACTGAGGCATGTCACCTGGCCAGGTGTAGGGTGTAATTTAAATTCCTTCTTAGGTCTGGTGAACCCCAGACCACAGCCGGGTTTAGAAATGTTTAGTGTGTCTATGGGAGAGAGCTTTTTCCAGTTTATAAAGAGCTTTCACACAATCATTATTTCTTTCAATCTTCTCAATGATCCTATGCAGTAGGCAAAGCTGTAAATTCCCATTTTACAGGTGAGCAAGCCAAAGCTCACTGGCTTCCCCTGGTTGCATTGTTGGCAAGGGGCAGAATCTGGACTTGAATATAGATAGCTCCGACTGCTGCTCCACAGATATCCACAGACAATCTCTTTGCGAGAGAACACGACCTCCCTTATCAGCAAGCAAATAAACATAAAATTGGTGAAGGCTTGCTGACTCATTTTTGGCACTTTATTTAGAATGATGGGCAATAGACAGAAATGAGTGCTGAGAGTGTAGAATTACCCTGTAAAAAATAGCTGCCTGGATTAGGGCCAGCTGGGAATTTAGCCTTAGGCCTTGTAAAGCGGTGTGGGGAACTTAAGAGAAGGCAAAGGAAGGAAAGAGAAGAGAGCAAGTGCAAGCGAGAAAGAGTGATCTCAGCAAGAACTATTTTAGGAGTCTCCTTTCCTGTGAGTTTTATTCCACTGGATTATAAAAATCTAATCCCAGGCCACAAATTTTTAAACAGGAAAATAGCCTCTTGGTTGGCTTTCTGACCTTGCCCTCTTTCCCATAACTCAATGTGTCTAACACCCAGAGCACCAAAGTTATATTTCTTGGACCCAAACCATAAAACATTTCTAGTCTGTCCCATGTGGCTTGTTTACTGGGTTATAAATGGTTTAATCTTATCAGTTCTTCTGAGCAAGATGTTCTGACAATCTTCCTGAAGTTTGTCTCTCAGCAGGCAATTCTCTACTCTTTGCTACCTCATTAATGTCAGAAATCCTGAGGTGAGGTGGTTGCCAAACTGTAGCTCAAAGAAGAAGAGTCCTTCTAATATCCTGTAGATATGCTCACATAGCACATTTTCCCTGTTATCCCTCCAACCCCTTCAATAAAATGAGGAACAACGTCCTCCAAATAGAATGCAGGCTAAAGGATCCTGAAGAGAGCAAAAGGAACACAGAAAAAGAAGGAAACAAAAATACTCCTGGACATTATGGCTAAAAAGTATCCCAAATTATCCCCAAAGACAGGTCTCAGAGACCCAGGGTCGACTACTCTCCTCTTGACCTCCTCAGGGTTTAGAATTTACCTCAGTGTGTGTGGGAAGGGAGAGGCATGAATTGAGAAGGGAGGGATTTGAAAGAGTTTAGGGAGAGAGAAGGGAGAAAGAAATGATCATGGGTTTCTGTCCTCCATGATGTTATGTTGGATTGTGATACCACTCAACACTAAAAGGATGACAGCGTCGTTGCAAAAGCAAAGGGAATCCAGGTAAATATGTCCCCTGAGGACCTTCTTTCCAGTTCCCACTGCTGCACCCCATGCCAAGGCTGATACGCTTACTGAAGCAGTGCTGGGATGAATCCTGGGTAAATCAGAGAAGAGCTGAGCAAGCTTGCCTCACCTATGACAGTAGCAACCAAAAATTTGTATAGCTCTTATGGTATACCAGTGCTTCCTCAGGCTCCAAGCACTTTACTTATATTAACTCATTAATTCCTAATATCTCTTAAGGTACTATTATATCCCCATTTTCCAGGTAAGAAAACCGAGGCAAAAGAGGACAAGTAATTTGCCCCAAGTCACACAGCTACTGGAAGAGCTGGGATTCAAACCCAGCCGATCTAGTTCTGGAGTGTGTTCATATTTGTGTGATTTAAAAGAGTGCACACTAAATTTACTGCAAAAGGGGGAACTGGTTTAATTAATTAACATATAACCTAGGTTTTAGAGGCATGGAAATTCCTGTTTTAAAACAATATTTATTGACATATGAAAGTCCTCATGAGATGGTATCAAAAGATAAAACACAATGTAAATAATATAGAGTGTGATCCCTGCAGCCTACTTTTCTTTTATATATATATATATATATATATATATATATAAAAGAT
>JAQZBX010068719.1:0-15700 GCA_029593785.1 Cabassous unicinctus | reverse complement strand
CCTCCGTGTTATTTTGGGCTGGATAATTGTTTGTCTGTGGGGGCTGCCCTGTGCATTGCAGGATGTTTAGCAGCATCCTGTCCTCTCCTCACTAGATGCCAGTGCAGGTGTGACAACTAAGTGCCTCCAAATGTTCCAGGGGTGGGGGGGAGGTAAAATCACCCCCAGTGTAGAACCCCAGTTGAGATCGTATAAGCAAAATGTGGTAGATTTATACTTGAGAAAAAGATGCAGCTTCCAGAAGCAATGAACTAGAATATATAGCAACAGGAATATGGGTTAAACACAGCAAATGAGCAGAAAAAGGAAGATGATGATAGACTAACATGTATGCCAAATGAAAACATATATTCCCAAAATGACACTAATTTTAAAAGATACATACATCTCCAAGGACATGTCAAACACATTTGAGTGGATGTCTGTGGTGAGGAGGCAATGGGAGTAGAAAATGAAGATGATTGGTACAGATTATAAGCCTCTGATGTTTTCTAAGAAGGAATTTCTATGGAAGATGACACATGTAAGCCCACATCTCTGCTAAAGGAGATATAATTTTGAGTGTGTGACATTGTGAAAATAGAGTGAGAAATCTTTGAGGACAGTCCCTCCCTTTTTAGTCTGTACATGCAACTGCCATATAATTTCTTGGAAGAAACAAAGGAAAGATGGTGCCCTATGCAATCTCAATAGGAAGCTCTGCCTCAAGAATGACTTGCTCCCATCTAATCTATACCCCTTCTCAAGAAACCCACACCCCTTCTCAAGAATCTCAAGTTCCTTTCCCCTTCTTTTTCCTTATCATAGATACAGGAGGTCACACTGTTAATGGTGGTGACAAAATCCAAGGAAAATCAACAGGATAGCTCCAATTCCATCACTCCTAAAAAAAAGCTTTCATGAAATGTCATTAGTTTCATGATTGTGAAATGGAGATAATCACACTTCAAACCTTTGAGGAAAAGATTAAATGAGATAATGCCTAGGAAAGCATTTTGAAATGCTAACGCTTTGTGCAAGGAAAATGGTAATTATCTATGCAAAAATAAGTTCTGCTGTATATTATGCTATAACTGAAATAAAGGTTTTCCTAGAAAAAATAACAGCTGTGACTTTTATCAAAAACTGTTATTATCCCACCCCTCTCCCCCAGCAATCTGGTCAGTGTGACAGCGTAAATGAGAATGTGATGCAATGAATTTTCTGGGAAATCTATTAATGAAGGATATTAAACATGCTTTTTCCTAATTAAAATGATCAGATTTCAAGGGATCACAAGTCAATACTATTCAATTCTGTCACTTTCATGTATTTCTGATGCTCTATAAATTGGGACTAAAAGCTTTTCAGGATGTCACTTCCCTTTCCAATGAAACAGTTCAAAAAAACTTTATTTTAAAAAACTATAATTTCGCCCCCTTTGGAGGCTTTCCATCTATTCCCTGACTTGTAAACGGTGAAAATACGGTTTCAAAAAATTCTTTATAAAACATAATTTAAACTGGTTAAATAGCAATAATGCTTCTAAAGGGCTCATCCTTTGTAGCTTATTAAAGTCATTTGATTTCAGTCATTAAAATAAGATATGACATGATTTAGAAGAGGAACTTATTTTGAAAACAAATGTTAAATATCCTATATTATTTGAAAAATAGTTTGGATTTGCTGTTTTTGCTTAATATTCAATGTTGAGAGTGAAAACATGGCACTTCGTTTTGACTTTCTGGGGGGCTCAGAGTAAAGCATCAAGTGAACACTTTCTTTTCAGAAGTCGACTGCTGTAAACTCTGCATGAAAAAGTCTGCATTTTCGATGAACTGTTTTCTTGCTAATCTCTCAAAATTGGGGCTCAAGTAAGGGGCTGAGGCTGGGAAAAACACAGAAAAAAAGCTGTATTTTCTTCTTCTAAATACTGTCTTTCAATTCGCCCTGGGCAGGTTGGAAAATGTGGCAGTGTCTTTGGCAACCCAGCTGTTTCCTCAGGGTTTTGTTTTGTGTTGTTCTTCTAGATCTCCTCCTCCCCCTTTCCTCCAGCACTTTCCTGGTGCACTCCTGTCCCCTTTCACAGGGCGCTTTCCAATCCAGGTTTCTCAACAGACCCGCAAACTGCTCTAAGAACAAAACTGGCAAGGGGATGGCGGTGGAAGGAGATGGCCAGCCACCGTCTGGGGAGCCTGATCTGGGAATCACGATTTTGTATCTGTAGTTGCAGACTGTAGATGCGGTCCCCAGTGCCCCGCACGCACTTTTAGTGAATGCTCGGTAGGTGTCTGATATTGTCCTGGCCTTAAGATACAGCGAGGAAAAAGAAACGGTTCCTTTTCCCTAAGTTCCCCAGGGTCTCCGGGTGTGTGCAGCCAGCATGCGCCTGGAGTCGGGTACCGTCGAGTTCACCCACCTCTGCCTAGTGATAAGGTTGATGTAGTGCCGCAGCGCCGAGTAGTATCTGGCCATGTCCTCCGCTGGGGCGTCCTCACCAGGGTTGTCGGGCTTGGAGGGGTACGCCTCGGCCAGCGCGCCCAGGCACACCAGCAGGGACAGGGCGAGGGTCAGTCCGGACAGCCCCAGTCTCTTGCTACCCAGCATCTGCGGATACAGAAGGAGCAGTGGAAGTGGGCAACTCCCGCACCTCCCTCCTCTGCTTCCCTCAAGTCCCTCCGACTGTTACCACTTCGACCCCCAATCCGCGCCCTCGACCTAGTCCAGCAGAGGGAACCCGAGCTAGCTGAGCTCCGCCCCGCCCTCTCAGGGCACTACCTGCCCTGGCCCGGCCCCTCTGCTGCTCCTGAAAACTCCGCGCAACTAGGTGGCTAGTCGCTAGGACAGTCGAGCGGCTAACCGCTCGGAGTAGGGGCCCTGGCGCCAGTTCAGATGCTCTTAGACAAAATTAAAAGTTACTCCCGCTGAGCTGACTTTCCTACGCTCTTCTCCAAACCCATGTCAAGGAAAAACTCTGTTCCTTTTGGTCTCTCCGGCTTCAGAGAGGAACCTCGACAGTGATGGCTGAACTTACCTTGGGTGGAAATTTTGCGGGGGTGGGGGGCTAGGGATGAGGGTGATGGAGGGGGAAAATTGCTCCCTGGCACAGCCAGTCTCACTTCGGATCCGGATGATGCCCGCAGGATCCCGTGTGCCCGGGATTCAGAGGCGTTGCCCGGGGAAACTCTCTCCCGCGCACCGCTCTCTGGGTTTTCAAGCGGCGCCCCCCGAAAAACCGCCAGCTACCCTGGGATGAGGGTCCGGTGTTCGCCCTCCATTCCCGCCAAAAAATTACTAAAAACGACCACTCAGCCCGGAGGACCCGAAAGAAGAGAGAGGACAATCAGAGGGGACACGAAGAAGCAAGTAGAGTTTAGCCGCCAAGAGGGTCTGGGGCGTGTCGGGGCGCAGGGGTCGCATAGGGGTCAGGGTGCAGGAAGCGACTTCTCTCAGGGCTCTAGGGTTCCGCAAAGGGTGAGAGCGCCCGGGGCAAGTGCATGGGCGCCCCCTACGCTCCCGCTCCAGGTCAGGCGGGCAGTGGACACTCACGGTGGCTGGCGGGCAGGTGCTCCGGCTTAGGCTGGGCGGCGAGCGCTCTGCTGTGGGGCGCGCCTCTCCGAGGGGTGCGGACCGGCGGATCGGGTGTCGACAGCGGGTCGCAACAGGGCTTTTATGGCGCACCCTCGCCGCAGCAGGAGGGGCCTCGGGCAATTACGCTCCGGCGACTCCCATCCCACCGCTTCCCGCCTCCGACGCGCGGGGGAGGGGGCTGGAGCAGGAGCCTCACGAGCTTCGGCCTCTGCAGCCACTCATGCCCCAACTCTCCCGCCGCAGACCCTGCCCGGGGGAGAGAGGGACGCAGTCCATACCAGCGACGCGCGCTTCTAGGGTGCCGGGGAACGCTCAAGTCCATGCCGCCGGATGCCAGCGAAGCCCCGAACACCGCTTTCCTTCACGCCGGTCTAGTCCTGCGGAGATCTCGGGCCCCCAGGTCATCTTTGTCGCGGTCCCAGAGACCACCAGCCCTTTGGGCACCACGACAGGGGGTAACCCAAATCCTCTACTTGGATGGAGCATCTTCGCGACCCGCGCGGCAGCAGCTCGGGGCACAACTCTGCGCTTTCGGAAGAAAGCAGCAAGTTGGCGCACAGATTTCCCTGCACTTAATGCAAGTCGGTGGCAGTTGCCAAAAGTTCCGAGCGAGAGGATCCCAAACACCAGCCCCCGAAGGACTGAGAATCGGCTTCTGTGGCTTCGGCCTCTTTTCCCAGTTTGTTTTTCTGGGACACCACCCCTCCCCAAGTAGCCGCCCAAACGCAGAGAGCCTGGCTTGATCCCGACCGGAAAGAGTGTAGACTCTAGAGACTCAGAACTCTCCAGAGTGGGAATACTTCCTCGATTTGCTGGAAAATAACCGTGTTTCGAGAATCTGGAGACCCCTTAAAGTGCAATCACTCGAAAACTTCTGGGCTAAAGTGGCCGATAGTTAAATGAACAGCACTTTCTCCTTTATTTGCTAGCGCACGGATAGTCCTAATTATGTTCAATTAACGTTGAATGAAAATGTGTGTTCTGACTGAAATGAAAACAGGTAAAAAACGATCAACGTTAATTTGCACATTGTGTTATGCCTACTGAATGAATATGAAAAACAGAAACTATTCTTAAAGGATCAGTGTTTTATGTAGCAGACTGTGGTATTAAAGCTCCCTGAATGAATACTCCTAGAAGGCTGGATGTTACTAAAATGGCACGTTAGGAAATTAAAACTTTAAGTTACAAGTTATTTTAATGCTAAAATAACAAGGGATTCCATTAAACTGTCACTTGTTTCTCTACTGTTTCAATAGCATTGAATTAAATATCAATTTCTATGCAGCAAGTAATCCTAATACACACACATTCCCCCCCCCCACACACACACACACAACCAGCTTATAAATTTTGAAGACCCAGATTGCTTTCCCTTAGGTGATTTCTTCCCTTTCCATATTACACAGAACATAACAGGACACAGATATCAGGGCTCTCAGTGGAGTTCAGGGGGCACTCATGGGAAAGAACCTTTGGTAAAAGATCAAAATACCTTCTAATGTAGGATTCTTTCTTAATAAGGGGAAAGGCACAGTGCACTTTTCAATAAAAATAATCTTATTTTTACAGTGTATCACAGATTCACATCACTTAAGCCTAGACCTAGAAGCAGCCATTGAATTTGGGAGAAATTACTTCTGAGGAGGCATGTCACTCTTCAGTGGGAAGATATGGGGGAATTTGGTTAATTTAGCTTATGATGATGTCCCTGGCATCCAAACATAAGGAATTATTTCCAGGATTCAGCATTTGGAGACTAAAAAGCAGGCAGGAGTACTCCTCACTCCCTTTCCCTCTAGTCAAAAGTGCACTCCCTCACTTTGGCTCTGAACCCTCCGTTTCTTCTCTCTCAGGACCTTGCTCATCAATTGTCTCCTCTTTTTCATAGAGTTTTCTATACCCTCCCTCAACTTATAAATTTGTTTGGATTTATACCATAAAAGAAACAAAACAAAACCAAGACCCAGAAAAACATATGCAAAAACAACCCTTGCTCAACAGATGTCACCTGAATTGTGAGGATTTCCAGCATCTCCTTCTACCTGCTGAGCCTTTTCTTTCCTTTGTTTCAAAGCCTATTTATTTATTTTCTATCTGTTTATAACCATTTCCTTAAGATATGAATGAAATCCAACAAGCTACAAATGTTTAAAATATTCAATTTGGTAAGTTTTCTCACACATACGCAAACATGCTGTTTTCTCTCCCTTCCCTTGTCCCTTTGCGTAGCAAACTCCCGCTAATCCTGGATTTTCACTTTACATGTCATTTCCCCATGATCCTTCAATCTAGAGTAGAGTCCTCTCAACTCCACACCATTGTATGGTCCCATCACACCCTAAACATTTCCTTCAAAGTTCCTTTCACAGTTGTAATTGTATATTTATCTATATAGCCACAGGTGTTATTATTTGTTTGATGTTTATAATGTTTCATAAAATGTAAGCTCTACGAGTGCAAGGATGTATGTTTTATTCACCTTTATATTCTAATATTTAGAATAATGCTCAGCTCTTAGTAGATGCTCAATAAAAATTTTTTGAATGAAAATGAGATTTGGAATGTCATTATATATATATATATGACTGAAGTTTGTTAGGGTCTTACAGGGGCAACGACACTCCAGATGGAGACTGATTGATAGGAGTAAGAAAGATGGATATCAAAATACCAGGTTACCACTGGTAAACACTAGATTGGAGAAAATGCCTGAGCTCTGTATCCATAGAGGATGTGCTAACACTTTATTCTAGAACGTAACAGACTTGCCCACCCAATCAGGCCTGGGACACCAGGAGACTGGGGTCTGCCATTAACTGCTTGTGACTTTGGGATAGTCGCCACCTTTCTGGGCAAGGAATAAAGAAAGTTTTCTCTGTTTGCTTTTTGGAAACTAACCAACTCTAGTTTTCTTTCAACTCTTACTTCTAGAAAGCCTAATAATATGGTTTTGCATGCTTTGTTTCATTTTTAGAATTATATTTTAACAGATTCTTTTAATGCATGCATATTCTAATACTATGCTTACTACTTATTTTATGTATCAACATTTTCTTTCAGGTGTTTGCCTTCAAAGAACTTAAAAGAATAACCACTCCATAAATTTAGTAAGTAGTCATAAAATTAATACACTAATCTTCTTTAATGCCTTTTTTTTTTCATGGATCACAGAAAGCCTTGCAAATAACAATGCATCAAGTTTGCAGCATCCTATTTTTTTTTTTTAACTTGGAGGTCCCAAGGATGGAACCCAGGTCCCTCCATATGGGAGACAGACGCCCAACCATTTGAGCCGCATCCATCCCCCTGCAGCATCCTCTTAAGTTGGGAACTCTTTCAGTGGAACAGAAAAGCTTAGAAGGAATTAAGGAAACAAGATAGAGAAAAAGCACAATTTGTTTTGGTGTTAGAACCAAGGGGGAGGATAAGAACATAAAATTTCTCTTTTATAGTAATCTAGAAAACAATATATATCCATTTTATCAAAGTAAAGAAAAATTTAAGAAGGATAAAGGATGATAGTCCTGTAGTTTAGTTTTAAATTTGAAACAATCTGAGAGTTATTTTCTTTTAAAGATTTTATATTTTATGTTTTTCAAATTAATTTTAAACTTAGGTAATGTATACACATACTTCAAACGAAGAAATAATATCAGAAAAAGAATAACTTGAAAAGTCTTGTTCCCATCTCCTGCCACCATTTGCCCTATTTCCTGCACACAACCCAGGTAATAGTTTTTTATTAATTTCGTGTTTATCTGTCCAGACTTTATGAAAATAAATTCAAAGATGAATATATGTTCTTATATTTCTCCTTTTCTTATAAACAATAGGAACATAGGATACCCGCTGTGCTGCACCTTGATTTTATTATTTAACACTATAGCTTGAAGATCTTTCCGTGTTAGAGCTCCAACCTTTTTTTTTTTTTTTAACAGTTAGAAACTACTCCATTTTGAAGGTAGATTTATTTGGAAGGCAGAGTAAATAAGATTTCCTGAGGGATTGGATGTGAGGTGTGAGAGAAAGGCACTAAGGCTGGCTCCAGCTCTTGTGGCCTGAGAAACTGAAAGGAAGGAGTTGGCCCTGACTGTAACAGGGATAAGTGCAAGTGGAGTATGCCTGCAGGCTGGGACTGAAAGCTCAGATGAAGATATGTTAAGATTCTGATGTTTGCTAGACACCAAGAGATGTCGGTTGTATGTATGACTCTGCAGGTTAAGAGTGAGGTCTAGTCTGGAGACATACATTCAATGTTGTCTGCCTTTAGATGGTGTTTAGACAAGATCACCAAGGGACTGAGTGAAGAAAGACAAGAAGCGTCCTCCAGAAAGAAGGGTCTTTGCTGTTCTTGCTTATCTTCGTACAGTTTGTTACATTTCAGAGAAAGGAAATTTCTTGATCCTGTATGTTCTTTTCCAGCATCACTGTGAAATTGGAACAGGGTTTATTGACAGCTCTACTTTTATTGCTATGTATTTTCAGCAGTGTCTGGAAGTACATGTGAAAGAGAACAGGCAATTATGAAGATTATTTAGACGAAAATTACCCTGAAATTTATCAGAAACATTCAGAGAATTGCAGGAAAAAAAATATATATATATATTTAA
Source organism: Cabassous unicinctus (assembly GCA_029593785.1). Classification (NCBI taxonomy): domain Eukaryota; kingdom Metazoa; phylum Chordata; class Mammalia; order Cingulata; family Chlamyphoridae; genus Cabassous; species Cabassous unicinctus. The sequence goes on along the minus strand of JAQZBX010068719.1, from coordinate 7,517 downwards.
ATTTGAAAGTATTATGATAACAGCTTCAATTCTCCTCTCCACTTTGCATGTGCAGGCACAAATAAGTCCCTGAAATAACATCCATAGTGCTGAGTTGAGTCTGGCTTTGTGTTTTTCAATTACAGATTTTCATTATTTGCTCAAGTCCAATGCTGCTAGTCACACCAACTCAAACAATGGTAGAATGTTGATTTTACTGGGAATAGTACCTTAAATGTGATTGCAGGTATGACCCAGTGCATTTTGTTACATTGAAGCCAGGATTTTTAGGAAGATATTGATCTTCTATTGTACAGATGACTGCAATGTTGCCTAGAACAGCCTGCCCCTCCAGTGATAGCCTTACTGAGGAGTCTGATCATTTCTGATAGAAATGAGTTCAAAGAACATTCAGTGTCTAGTACTGTTGTGGCTCTTGTGCACAAGACCCATGCCAAGGTGCTTCCTGCCTCCCAGCACTCTAGAGGCCAGAAAATAGCAATCTGTTTCCCAGCTTCACTTGCAGCTTGGATTCAGAGGTGAATCAGATCAGATCCACTTGCTCAAGACATGATTAAAAAATGAGTTATAACACTAACCAGATGTCCAATTTTCCCTATGCACATTATTAAATGTGTAAAAACTTAAAAAGAAACCCTGAGTTATGAAAGGACTACGGCAGCTAAGTTGGAGGAGAGAGGCTGTGGGCATCCTCGTAGTTGCCTCACTTCTCTTTTTCATGTGCCCTCACCGAGGCAGAGGCAGTGTGGTTCTAGAGCAGGCTCCCTGGTGGAAGATTCCAGACTCTGCTGCCTCCTGACTGAGACCACTCTTGGCAGCCTGCTTCTGTGGCAAAGTTTTTGAACTTTATTTAATCATACCCTATGCCCTCTTTTGTACGTATTGTACTTATCTTCTTTTGCTCAATATTATCTGGGTAAAATTTACCACTTTCTTATGCGTTACAATGGTTTCTTCATTCTTGTTGCTGTATGGTATTCCAATGTATGAATATGCCATGATTTCTTTCCTTTTTTCTATTATTGATGGATATTTGAGTTGTTTTTAGTAGTAGGCTATTCCAAATACTGTTGCTCTGAATATTATTGGAATACTGCCCCAGGAATATATGTTTACATTTCTGTTGGCTATGTACCTAGGAGCGGAATTTCTAGATCATAGGTTATGCATAGGTTCATAAAACATCAACAAGTTTTCCAAGGTGGTTATACTAATTCACACTTGCTAGCAGAGCACAAGAATTGCAGTTGATCCACAACTTAGCAAATACACAGTATTGTCACCCTTGGCCACTCTGATGGATGCATAAAGTTTTTTTTTTAACAAATCAATTTTATTGGCTCATGTTAATAAAGCATAAATCCATCCAAACTGTACAACCAATGGAATTTGGTGTAATCACATATTTGTGCATTCATCACTTCAATCATTCTTAGAGCACTTTCATTATTCCAATAATAATAATAAACAAAAAACAAACAAACAAAACTCATCACCTCTCAATCTCTCTATGCTTCCCCTGCCGTACATAGCTGCTATTCTTTTTCCTTTCCTCTACTATATTTGTATTTATATTTTGCAAATACAGTCTTATATATGCAATATCACCCATATTCATGTTTTACATGAGGTTTTACAGCACTATGTTACAGTTTTTAGCTTTCCTTCTAGTAATATACATGACTTTAGACTTTTCCTTTCAACCACTGTCCTACCCATACAATAGCACTGCTAGTTACAAACACCATGATATGCTTTAAGCATTTCTATTCATTTCCAAACATTTACAAACAAACTTTTTACCCTTTCTGCACAGATTAAACCTCAGCTTTCCATTCTCTACCCTCCTTCTATTTTCTGGTGACCTATATTCTAATTATTAACTCCATGATTTTACACAATACATTTGGTCATAACAGCTCAATTACACAGCATTTGTCCTTTTGTGTCTGGCTTGCTTCACTCAGCATGATGTCCTCCAGGTTCATCCATGTTGTCATATGCTTCATGATTTCATTTATTCTTACTGCTACATAATATTCCATCGTGCATATACACCACAATTTGTTTATCCATCCATCAGTTGATGGACACCTGAGTTGTTTCCAGCTTTTGGTAATCGTGAATAATGTCGCTAAGAACATCGGTGGGCAGATAGCAACTAAACCAAGAACGTAAAGTAACTGTATTTAGAAAACTACAAAACTTTGCTAAAAGAAACAGAAGAAGACTTAAATAAATGCAAGGACATTCTGTGTTCATGGATTGGAAGACTAAATATCGTTACGATGTCAATTCTACCCAAACTGATTTACAGATTCAACGCAATCCCAAGAGCTTTTTTTGCAGAAGTGGAAAGACCAATTATCAAATTTATTTGGAAGGGTAAGGGGCCCCCAAAACCCAAAAAGATCTAAAAAAAGAAGAACGAAGTTGGAGGACTCTTACTTCCAGACTTTAAAGCATATTACTTAGCTACAGCAGTAAAAACGGCATTGTACTGGCATAAAGACAGACAGATTAACCAATGGAACAGAATCAAGAACTCAGAAACAGGCCCTCACATCTACTGTAGTGATTTTTGACAAGGCTTTCAAGCCCTCCCAGCTGGGCCAGAAGAGTCTATTCAACAAATGGTGCTGGGAGAACTGGATAACTATATCCAAAAGAAAGAGAGAGGACCCTATCTCACATCATATACAAAACTTAGCTCAAAATGGATCAAGGACCTATATATAAAAGCTAGAGCCATAAAACTCCTAGAAGAAAATGTAGGAAAACATCTTCAAGATCTTGTAGTAGGTGGTAGTTTCTTAAACTTTACACCCAAAGCACGAGCAACAAAAGAAAAATATAGATAACTGGGACGGCCTCAAAATTAAACACTTTTGCACCTCAAAGGACTTTGTCAAAAGGGCGAAAAGGCAGCTGACTCAATGGTAGAAAATATTTGGCAATCACATATCCGATAAGGGTTTAATATCTATGATATACAAAGAAATCGTACAACTCAACAATAAAAAACAAACTACCCGATTAAAAAGTGGGCAAAAGACTTGAAAAGACAATTGTCTAAAGAAGAAATACAAATGGCAAAGAAACACATCAAAAAATGTTCAACATCACCAGCGATTGGGAAATGCAAATCAAAACTACAATGTGATATTATTTCACACCTATTAGACTGGCCACTATTAAAAAGTTAGAAAACTGTAAATGTTGGAGAGGCTGTGGAGAGATAGGAATGCTTTTTCACTGTTGGTGGAAATGTAGAATGATACAGCCACCGTGGAGGACTGTTTGGCAGTTCCTAAGAAAGTTGATATAGACTTGCCATGGGACCCGGCAATACAATTACTAGGTATATATCCAGAAGAACTGAGAGCACAGCCACGAACAGACAATTGCATAATGATCTTAATTTGAATTTCTCTGATGACTAATGAGATTGAGCATCTTTAATAAGTTTGTTGGAAAATTGGATGTTTTTTGTGACATGTCTATAAAAGTCTTATACCTACCTCAGGGTCATGGGGATATGTTTTCTTCTAGAACTTTGTAGTTTTCCTTTCAATTTAGATATACAATCCATCTGGAATTGATTATTTTGATGGTATAAGGTAGGATCAAACTATATTTTTTCCATGTAGATATCCAATTGAATCAGTGCCATTTATTTAAAAAGAGGCATCCTTTTGCCCACTACACTGAAACTGCATTAATCAACTCACAAGATATGTGTGGATTTGTTTCTGGACTCTACTCTGTTCCTTTGGTCTAATTATACTGTCTTAATGACTGTAACTTTTTAATAAGTTACAGTAGACTGTAGTGTATAGTCTTCAGCTTTTTTCTTCTTCAAGGTTCTTTTAGGTATTACTGGCACTTTATATTTCCACATCAATTTCTAAAGAACATGCTGAGGTCTTGATTGGGATTTTTGCAGAATCTTTTCAATAGTGAGACTTTCAACCCCCAAACATAGTACTTTCCTCTATTTACATGCACCTTTTAAATTTTCTCAATTATATTTTGTAATTTTTTTTTTCTTTTGAGGTACCAGTGCCAGGGAGCACCCAGGACCTCATATGTGGGAAGCCAGTGCCAACCACTGAGCCACATTGACCTCCACCAGAGTGGTTTTTTTCATTTGTTTCATTTGTTTGTTGTTTTTCATTTGTTGTTTTTCATTTGTTTGTTGTTTTTCATTTGTTGTTTGTTTTTGTTTTTTAGGAGGCACCAGGAACTGAACCCAGGACCTCCCATGTGGGAAGCAGGCACTCAACTGCTTGAACCACATCTGTTTCCCTGTATTTTTTTTTACCAGATTAATAAAGTTCCCTTCTACTCCTAATTTGCTAAGAGATTTTATCACAACAGATTTTGAATTTCATAAAATAATTTTTCTATATTTATTCAGATGATATACGATTTTTCTATTTATTCTGTTAAGTGTCTAATTAGAGTGATCATTTTTTGAAATTTAAAACTCTTATATTCCTGGAATAAACTTCACTTAATCATGATGTATTAATCATTTTACCTTTTACTGAATTTAATTTACTATTTTTTACAAAGATCTTGAATCTGTTTCATGAGAGGGTTTCACATGTAATTTCCTTTATTGTCCTCCTCTTTGTCAGGTAGAGTTTGCTGACATCGTAAAATAAGCTTGAAAGTATTTCTCTTTTGATTTTCTCTTGAAGAAAGTTAGGAAGAATACTCTGGTAAAGCTATCTGGACCTAGAGATAGTTTTTGTGGAAAGGTTTTTAATTATGTGTTCAATATCTTCAATACATATGGGACTACTCGTATTTTCTATTTATATTTGTCAATTTTGGTAAGTTGTGCCTTTATAGGAATTTTCCCATTTTCTCTACATTTCCAAATTTGCATATTATGTTTTCTCATATTCTCTTATTATTTTAAAAATATCTCTAGGATCTGTAGTGGCATATCATTTTTCATTTCTGATTTTGGTAATTTGTGACTTCTCACATTTTTTTTTCTTCAGCTCTCTTTCTAGATGTCCATTAGTTTTTCTAATATCTTCAAATAACTGACTTATACCTTTGTAGATTTTCTCTAATTAATGTTTGTTTTCTAATTTATTAATTTCTGTTTTTACTTGTAAATTTTCTTCCATCTTCTCTGTTTAGGATTTAATTTGCTGTTCTTGTTCTAACTTCCTGACATGAATACTCAGACAACTGCTTTTTTGGTCTTTCTTCTTTCTATGAGATGTATTTATTGCTATAAATTTCCCTCTAAATGCAGCTTTAGCTGCATCTCATAAGTTTTATTATATTGTCTTTTCATTACAATACATTATATAGAAATATATTACATAATTTCCAAACAAGGGATTTTTTTGGGTTTTTATTTGTTTGTTTGTTTAAACTTAATTCCACTGTGGCCAGAGAACATGTTCTGTATGATTTCATTCCTCTGAAATTTCTGGAAACTTGCTTTAAGCTCCAGCATATTATCAATAATTACCAATTATCTACTTTGGAAAAGGGTCCATTTGCACTTAAAAGAATGTGTATTCAATTGTTAATTGTGTTGTTCAGATATATATACTTGCTGATTTTTTTTTTCTATTTGTTCAGTTGAGAGAGTTGTCTAATATCTCCCATTTTGGTTGTGGATTTGTATATTTTTCTTCTTAGTACTATTAATTTTTACTTCATATATTTCAAAACCATGGCATTAGGTACATATATATCTTAAATTATAGTATTTTCTTCTTAGATTAGCCATTTTACCTATAAGAAATCCCCCTCTTATTCTCTAATAATGCTTCTTGCCTTAAATTCTACTTTATATATTGATATAATAATATCAGGTTTTTTTGGTTAAAGTTTGCATGGTATGTTAAGTCACTTTCCCCCCCAAAGCAGGCCTTGTGAGTAGGATTTGAGTGCAAGCAGTTTATTTGGGAGGTGAAAGTAGGAACACTGGTAAGGGAGTAGGAAGTAGACATGGAGGGGAAGGGAGCTAATATAGAATGGACTAATGAGCACTAATGAGTTGTTGCTGTGGACAGCCAGAACTCAATTCCTCCAGGAATCTCTGGAAGACTATGCAGGACCACTTCAGAATTTTTCCACCTGAAGGTGAGAAAACTGAAATATTTATCACCAACTCCCAACCATTATTAGATAATGCCCATTTCTCAGGGTATCAGCTCCTTAGAACTTCTGCTCTGACCACTTTCTCAAAATGCTTCCAGGGCTAGAGAATAGCCTCAGGGAAGACCCAGCTGCATGCACCTGAAGGCATCAGGGTAAAAAGGGAATGGTGAATGCCAAGTGGGTGGGACAGGGAACTGACTGTATCTCCTACTTGTGGTACCTATTTCTCCATTTTTTTACATTGAACCTCCTATATTTAAAGTTTATCTCTTATGAGCACCTTATATTGGGATGTTTTTCACCCAGGGTAACAATCTTTGCATTTAAAATCAGACAATTAGTTCATTTACATTTTAATGCAATTGCAGCTATATTGGGTTTTATAATTTCTACCTTACTCCCCCCCCTCCCCCGCCCCACCTGCCCGCCCGCCCGCCCCAGATGGCTCCCTCATCTGTCTACTTGTGGTCTGCTTTCTGTGTCTTCTTATTGTCTCTGCTCATTGAGTCTGCTTGTTGCTCTGCTCGCCTTCATTAGAAGGCACTGGGAACCGAACCTGGGACCTCCCATGTGGGAGGCGGGCACACAATTGTTTGAGCCACATCTGCTCCCCCCTCTATCTTACTTTTTGTTTTCTATTTCATACCTTTTTATGTTCATATTTTTTTATTTTTTGCCTTTTTGGATAATTCTATTTTTAAATGATTGCATTTCCCCATCTATTGTTAGCTATACATTCTTTTACTAATATTTTGTTTTTCACCTAGAGATTCCAAACTCAGTACAGTGTCATATAAATTTATACTTTTACCACCTCCTCCCAGTTAACACATGGACCTTAGAACTGAGATTTGGAACATTCATTAGGGTCCTCATCCTTGGCAGGTCCTGTACTTCAATTTTTGTCTCTTAAAACCATAAGCCTGCAAAAACACTCCTGCTCTGCTCCTCAGTGGCTTTTCACTTAGCTTCTTTGTCACAAATAGAAAACCAGTTAAGGTTTGGCTTACTTTGTTGTATCTCCCTTTTCACCAGTGTCTTAGCCAGTCAAATCCTTGATAGCCCCAAATTCAAATTTTTGTCTTCCCAGTTCTGTGAGAACAATAAACTCTGCTGGCTTCCCTGTGGCTTAACAGCTGTCTCTGCCTTGCTCTCCAGTCTCTTGTAGCACCAAGGATCAGCAAGTGCCTCAGGAGGAAAGCATCCTCCAGGGTAAGTGCTTATTCTGGCAGTCCCTTTTCCTGTAGGGATTTGGCCTTTCCATTCCTCATTGTCTTGGCAGCTATCCAAATGCCTTAAAAAATGTTTTGGGGGGGGCGGATGTGACTCAAATGGTTGGGCGTCCATCTGCCATATGGAGGGACCTGGGTTCGATCCCC